>JAQIVZ010000217.1:0-89724 GCA_034700945.1 Arrhopalites spinosus | reverse complement strand
ATAAATAAAAACAATCTGCATGGAAGGTGTAATTATAATTTATAATATGTGCAAATTTAACAACATACTCTCAGGAGGAATGCGAAGGGACATATCACCATCATCATTGGAAGTGGGTAGTTCATGAGGAGTTGTGAGTTGTGTGACACGATGCGCGATTCTATCTGCAGGTGATACCCAATTTGATGATGCTGACTCTTGTTGAGACACTCCTTGAACTTGAAAAAACATGAGAGCATCTTGACCCGTGGGTGATGAGGGCGACTCATCTAGTCCAAGTCCTGCGTCATTTCTGTCAACCCTTAAAACTTGAACGGGCCCAGCATCTTCTACACAAGCCAAAAAAATTGATGTATTTTTATCAACAAACAATTCGTCACATAATAAAAATTAACTAATTAATTGTGACTTACCTGAAGGTTCATCATTACCAGAATCCCCGTCATCCTTCTGAAATATTGGAAAGAAAAGATAATTTTACAAAAATATAACATTAATGAATCTCACTCCTATAATTCTAAAGTGTGTAGGTACATGCACGACATAAAAAATTGTATTGTAATTTAATTGTCATAAAAGAATAACAATTGTTTACTTCGGAAAAATCAGATCTCGATATTTCATGTAGTGACACATAGTCCTCTGAGAATAAAAAGTCATGACAAACGCCACAAACTGGTTCTCCAAAACATGGCCCATAGTATCCACAACAGTAGAAGCAGGATTCATACTTAATGTAAACAAAACAATTAAAATAAATTAAAATGATTGAATTAAACTGATTAAAGTTTGCACAGTAAAAGTACTTTTACACCGATCGGCAACTTACATTTAGTTCCAAAGTATCATTCAAGTGGTCATCCAGAGATGAAATGTTGTCCATTGTTCACAATTATCTATTAGGTCAAAGCTGTTGACATGTAGTACTTAAATAGATCAAAACAACGAATGCAAACAATAAAATTCTCCAAAGAATTGAAGTTTTGTTTTTTTCTAAGAAAATATTTTTTTGTCGTTTAAAATCCCCTCTCAAAGGCAATCAAGGATTAGAATTTCTTTGTCTACCTATTTTTTTGGATTGTTTTAGAAATATTTTTCATGAAAAACTTTTAATTTGACAAATTGCATGGGGTTTTATAATAAATTGATGTAAGCTATATGAAAATTGATTTATTATATTAAGGACCCTTTTTGGGATTATTTGTAGTTTTTGTAGTTTTCCGAGTTCGAAAACGATCTTTGGGTTTTGCTTGAACCTCTGGAAATCGGACGACGGGAGGATGGATCATTTGATTCATTGTCAGAATTAATTGAGCATTACGAAAAACTTGACGAAGTTGAAGGACACGGTCATTAAGACAACCAAGAAATGAATTCAATTTTGGACCATTGTCAATTCCAAATGAATGTCCACAATCTCCAGGATTTGCATAGACTGGTCCATCATTCCAAAACATGTCATAACCACCAACTCTTTTTTCATAACCTGAATAGGAAAATTGAAAGACAATTAATTTTGCCATTGTTTAAATTCTCAAATTTTCCACACGATGGATTTTATATAAATATGTACCAGTCAGTCTGTTTTCCAAGTCCAAGACGTGAACAGTGTCATCAATGATCCCACATTTTAATCTGTAGTCTTCCTCATTTGAAGGAGTAAATGCTGGTGATGCATTGACCTCTAAAAGCCACCTAGAAAAAAAATTAGTAAATAAAAAATAATTTAAAAGAATTAACTTGTTAAATTCACTTTTTATATAAAAATACTCACGGCCGAACTTGAGAATCAATAATGACATCAAATCCATAAATTTCAAAACAGTGACGATCTTGAATGACAAGTTGATGGGCACTTTGAAGAGTTCTCACAACAATATTATCAATACTATTCATCAGTCTCTGAACTTCTTCTCGACCATGACGAGCTGTTAAATATTCTGAAAGGGCAAATTATGAATTACTAACAACTCAAAAGTCAAATCATTTTATTTTCATTTAATGTAGTACCTCGAAGACTTTTAAGGGACCATTTAGAACCCTGAAAATTAGATTCAGAAAAATACAGACCAACTCAAAGAATAGAGCATCATAATTAATAATTTTATTAAATTCTAACTTTTTCAGGATCATAATCTTCTGAAGTTCTCTGAATGGCAATATTAGTCAAGTGAACATAGATATCATGTAAAGATTCTAATGAGAATTGTCCACCAGAAAATCTAGCAAATCCTTCACGATAAATCCAAGCTTTAAGTGGCATAAAAGAAGTGACGAGTACATAAAATCGAATGTCAAATTTCCTTCCACCAATTAAATAAGGGTCATCAATGTATCTTTGAACTACGTAGACTTCTGATGTTCTTTGAGTTGTTGGTTCTATTGTGGGTTCAGGGTCCGTAAAAACACTGGCTGGATCATTCACTGTGTCAGATAAACTATCCGTTTGATTAAATGGAGTCAAATTTTCTTTTGATGAAGATGTACTCAGAACTTTGGACATTAAGGAAGATTCTACGTTGGTCTCTGACGTGTCAAATTTTTGTCGCCAGTCTTGATAATCTTTAAATCTTTGGAATATAAAAATACCCTTCCCTTGAGCTCCAGCTGCTGGTTTAATTATCCATAAGGCTCCGTCTGCTTGTAATCGACGAAACTCTTGAATAAATAACTTGTGCTCACACTTGGACACAAAAATAATTAATAAACATTTTTAAAAAAAAATTATATTCACTCAGTTTTAAAAAAAATTAATTTCGTTTTTAACTTACAGGTAAAACATAAGTTGTAGGGAAAAAGTTACATTTTTGTCCTTCAGCCTTCCCAAAAGCTCTCTCTATACGAGTTTTCAATCTCTTTAAATTTTTTACCATAAGATTTTTTCTAGAAATTTCAAAACAATTTCGAAAATGTCCAACACGTTGATGATCTGTGTAAATATTTTTTTAAAAATATGTAATTTATAATTCAAAATTCATAATTAAAAAAGACAAGTTTAATACCCAAGAGTGTGCGATTTGAAGAAAAAATATCACGAAGTTGATTGAGGTCACAAAAAAAAATGTCCCAGTCATCCCCACTCTCGTCATCTACTTCCACCCAGCCCCGTCGTTTAAGGGTGTCAACAACAGTTGCACTGTAAGTACACTTGAATCGCTTTGGTGTCTGATGACCGTGACCCTCCATGACCTATGACTTCGTTTAATTATAATTAACTATTATTTATTAAATTATTATCTAATTACATTTACCCAGTAACTCATTACTCAACAAATTGAATTTTTGGCACACATAGTCAAAATTTTGAAATTTTGTTTGATTTTTTTTTTGAAAAAATTGTAACCTAATGAACACAATTAAAATCTACGAGTATCCACAAACAATACAATTTTAATTTTTTTTTCAAAAACTAACTCGACATCTAATTCATGGGTCAAAAAATTGGAATTAAAAACTTGTTGGTCTTGAATAATTAATTGAATTGACTCTTTAACAATTTTAAAAAAATGTGGCCATCACAAAGAGTTCAAAATCTTATTGTACGACGAACAGAGAGCCATGCCACTACCACAGACCTGTCACCGAATAGTGACCAAACATTATTTAATAATCGACCTGGTGGTGGAGTTACGAGTAAAATTGAAATTCGTCATACCACTCGTCTCAACTCTCCCTCTTTGAATCCTCCAATCTCATCAGCTCCATCCATCACCTACATTTCCGGAAAAGAAAATAGAAAAGTTGCATTTACAATGAGTGCTCTAAGAGCCTCTACCTCCATTGGTGGTGGAAATATGGCACCCAGTGACTCTTCAGTTTTTAGTAGTAAATCATCCGTCCTTTCCAATGTCAATCAATTGAGTGGAACAAATACAAATACTGGAGGAGGAAATGTTCATGGAAATGAATTGGCTGGACAAGTTGTCATTCAAGCCATTTGTAATCGTGACTCTGTCATTGAAGGTCTTGGCGGAAACTGTAATTGTCTGGCCACAGCAGCTGCCATCAGAGTAAATGAAGAGGAATTGGAGAAAATTCAAGAATTGACTCCAGAGAAACAACAGGAACAACTTTGTAAACTCATGATTAGACTTGTGCAAGAAAGAGAGGCCAAAAATGAAAAACTTGTTGCTCTTCAAGCTCAACAGGTAAAAATAATTTAAATAATTTAATTTCATGATTTAAAGATTTTCACAAACATTCCCTTATTATTTAATTCAGAAACTGGTAACGGCTTCTAAACTATTCAAACATCATAAAATTCGTCATATTTTATGCATTCAAGGTCGGACAATTGACGGGACGGATATTGCAATGGGAAATTTTCCAAATTCTTTTTCTGAAATTAAACAACTAATGTATAAATTTAGCATCATGTCTATTTATTTATTTTTAAATGACAAATTTTAAATTAGGGACTTACGACGAGATCCTCCTGGCTTTCAAAGATTTACGGCAAAAGTTGATATGAGAGGCTTTTCAGATGAAGAAATTTCACTGACAAATGAAGGAAATATTCTCAGAGTAAATTTATTGTCTTAAATTTTAAATTTCATTCATATTTAATTGAACATTCTTTCACCCTCCAGATAACTGGAGCAAGACGAAAGCAAGAAGATAAAAGTGCTAAAATTATTACAGAGGAAATTATTCTACCAAAAGGGGTAAATTTAGTAACAATTTAAACTCATCTTTTATTATTCCTCATCTTCTTCAATACCAAAGACATGAAATTTATCTTTTATTTATAGGTCTATGCGGATTGCTTGAGAATAGGACGAGCTCCCAAGGGATTTGTAATTATTCAAGAACCTTGGAAATTTTGAAATAAAGAAAAAAAATATTCTGTAAAAATATTAATTTTAATGTCACACAGATAAAAAGAGACTTAAAAATTTTGAAAATGATATTTTAAAAAATGCAATGTGTTCAAATTTTTGTGTATTCAAATTAATAGACAATAGAACAATGTAAAAGAGTTACAGGGGTAGATTTAAATTAAATTTTAAAATTAAACTTTGTAATTATTGTTCGAAATGGAGTTCCTTGACGAAGTCTCAGAAGTTGACGGAGAATTTTTGTTGTAATTCTCATCACTTTGAAGCAAAAATAACTTTTTCCTGTGCCATGGAAGAATGACTATGGCAAAGATGACTGAGGTCATGATGACTCCAAAGAGGAACATGATGACAAATGTCAATGAGGCCCAAAATTCGACACCTTTTATTTAAAATAAATTTCAAAATTAAAATACTATTATACTTAAGTAAAAAAATATTTTATTCCCAAAGCCAAAAAAGTTTTCAGTCTATCTATCTCCCCATAAGCAATTTTTTTACAGTGGCTTTCAAAGCAAATACAACACAGTCACAACACGTTTATAAAGCTTTATACTGCTCGACTGTCCCAACAATTAAATTAGTTTCAAGCAAGGATTAGTTTGTTAGTTTAACTAGGACAAATAAAATCAAGTGGCATAAATGGAGTTAATTTTATTTGGCTAAAGGGTTTGTTTTTTTGCAAATTATTGAAATTAGCCAAAGATATGAAAAAAATTGTTTTTTATGCCTTGAAAAAATGACTGGACTCGGACAAGTGAGAAGATGGAGTATTTTTGACATTCCTTATTCCAAGTGTCCCTGTCTGGGATGATTATGTCACTCAAAAGTTGTTTAAATTGATCCAGTGTACAAGGATCCTCACAATTTGGTATTTTCATCTCATAGGGATGATGAGCAGTGTCATTACGGAAGAAGATCTGTACAGATTTATTATTTGAAATTTAATTGTAATATCTACTCAATTTTATAAAATTAATTTAAAAATGCAGTATTTTAACCTTGACAAGATGCCTCCCTGGTGTGGGCGAAAGTTTATTTTCTTGATGTAATTCAACCATCACAGCTGCAGAGTATGGAGGAGTTTGACTAGAATTAAAATAATTAAAATAAATATAAAGTATAGACAATTAAAAATTTTAATCTCCAACTCTTCCTCACCGATCAAAAACACCCAAGGCTCCTAAAAGCCCTGAAACTGTTGAGTCATGGCCGGAGTACAAATAAAGTTTTGCATTGGGGGAAGGGGCTTCAACTTTACTATTCGCATGTTTGTCCATATTGATGACTAAATCTCCTAAAAGTGGTCCCATCCGAAGTCGCTTCATTTCCTTGGTTCCAACAATAGCTTCCCATACATATTCTGAAACTTCTCTCAATTTGTCAGGATAGTATCGACTCGTCCAATCTGGCAAGGTGAGTTTGTGTAATTCCTGTCCCCCAAAAAAACGTTTTGTTAATTTTCACAGTTTCACAGTAATTAGTACAAAAAATGGACTAACCTGGACATAGAGTACATCGTACAGATCACTAATTCCTTGTATGTTTGTAATATTGGATCCCGATTTTTCTGACAAATACTTGTACATTTCAACATTCTCTTCATTTAAAAGTTTCATGGCTGGCGAGTCTAAATATTCCTTGTATATTGTGTCATACCTAGCACATTTGGCATTAAAACTTATTTTCTGTAAAAAAAAATATTTATATACAATACAGAGTTAGTTTATTTTGTTAGATTTATTGAAGAATTATTTATCATTACATTGTCCTCTAATACTGGAATAGTACGAACAGGAACTGGATGCCAGTTTATTTCCGGATTCCACATGGAGTTTGGACTTTCTTCTGTAGGTGGAAATAAACCAGCTAAGACCAAATCTATACAATAAATGTAAAATAATAATTTAATTAAAGTTCAATTAAATTTTATAAAAAGAGATTTTTTCAACTTTTCAGTTGTTTTTTTTTTGACCTACCAGCACTCATTATCGTACGGTCAATGTCCGAACTTTGAGCATAAACTTCTGGGGGACTGTAAGTTTTAACAAATCCAGTATATCTCCATTTTAAATATTTGCCAAGTTCAAACTCCATTAGTTTTCCATGTGCTGTTAATTGACCAAGACCATCAGGCCAGAATTGTGTGTTATTGTAGGGATCTGTCAAAAATAATTATGCAATTTGCAATTGATTAACTCAAAATAAGGACATTTTTGTGGGAGATTTGCTTATTTTTTTGTAATTTATTTTAACCTTTATCATAGCTAGTTAGTGGACTTCTGGCTCCATGTCTAAAAATCTTATTTAAAAAAATTTAATTTATTGTAAATTATACATTTTAGTTTGTCATATTTTTAAATTACTATATTATTCACAAAAATAACTATTACAATTTATAAATAAATGAACGAACCACTTGAGCTAATTGCAGAGTTTCAATGTCAGCACTGGAAATTACATCTCCTTCCGCGGGTAGAATGACGGAACTCATGAGTAGCATGGAGAGAACTAGAGAACAAGTTGAGAGAAAAATGGTCACCATTTTCTTTTCAGTTAAATTTTGTCAACTTTTTGAATCCCTTTTGATGGAGTTTTTTTCAAAAAAAAAGAGAATGTTTTTGATTGTGCCCTACATACTTAAAAACTAGTCAATATAATTTCTTCACTCCACTACTACTGCGAACGACACGACACTTGCATTCAACTTTAATTATTATTTGTTGATTTTAATTTACAAATTATTGTTCCTATAAACTTTTTTGCGCATGTCTTCAATTTATAATTATTACTACAGTCAACTCAGTACAATTACAATTAGATTGAATCTTCTTTAGTTGATGATGAAATTTACAATAGTTTGATTCCCTTGGTAATGATGGTCATATAAAATGTGCCTCTAACGTGTCCATTTAATGGAGCCGCTATGATCTATCGTGGACTAACTTTAGTTTGGGACAGTTAAATAGTTGAACTAAAAAAATTTGAAATAAAAACGTTGCAAATATTTTCAAGTCATTGTCATTGCATCCGTCATCACATTGTAACCACGATATAAAATCATGAATGTACGCACTTGCTTTTACTTGTGATTCACAAGCTGGGTATAACAATGCATACTAAATAAATAGACAGTTTAAAAAAAATACATAATATCTACAAGGTAATTCCCTGCTCTCAAGTCTGTTAGACACAAATTGTTTGTTCTATATATTTGCATCCTAAACTTTTAATAGCGGATGCAGCTCATGCAAAATGTTGTTCAAGTCACATAAAAAGAACTACTGTAGAATAATTATTATTCATGAATGAATTATTATAAAAGTTATTTCAATTTTATAATCTTCTTGAGTTTGTAATTTTTTATAGCCTACAGTTAAAAACACTGATTTCATAATCATTTATTTTTGTCAACTCAATTCCATGAACACTTGCCAAAAAGACTGTCAATCATCTGATGAGTCTGTAGATTTTAGAATTTTTGCTTTGTCTCATCCTGACTGTTAAAAAGCCGTTTAATATTTATTGGAAATAAATATCTTGTAAATATTTAAATTTTATATTAATTCAAATTAAATAGAAACAATTCCATTATAACTGTAGTGTAAAATGAGGGTGTATGTAATAAGCACGGGTTGAACTCCTTTAAATTGTAGTTGATAATTTAGTCTACAGTAGTCAAATAACGGTTAACAAAATTCTTTTTAGCTTTTCTCCTACAAAATCCTCAATTTTATTCTGTGCTTTAATTCTTTTATTTTTATAAATTAATAAGCCACTTGTAAGATGGCTACTGGCTCAAAGATTAAAGACCTTCAAGTTATTTTTAAACAATAAAATTGTTTGTTGAGAATCTAATAAATATTTCTCTAATGTTTATTCATAACTTTTAATGCAATTGGCAATTTTTATAACATGAAATTATTTTACTATAATATCGATATTAAATAAATATTAACTTACAGTCGGATGGCTGAACAATTTCCTTTGTTGTCTCTGCCTGTGAAACTATTCGTTCCTAATTAGTACACAATACAAAAAAGTAATAAAATTAATTGCTTTACAGTCATGAGATTTGAATGAGTACCTTCATGTCTGATGAAGATGACTTGTCATTTTTCTGAGTCAAACTAATGGAAAGAAAACACCACAAAAGAAATATCAATAAGGAATAAAAATACATGATTTGTGTTACAGTACTGAAAAATTGCCAGCCATAACTAATGAATTTTGTTGCAAATAAGAAACTATTATGTTTTTTTTCACTATGAGCTGAGATTTAGGTTCAATATTTTGGACGGAAAACATAATAATTGTTAAATCATTTCATCACCTTTTCATAGTGTCTGTGTTATAGACAGAATGAAAGATGTATTCCCATTTTATAAATAATGAGAATGACAGATTCAAGGCAAGGAGTTCACTAATCTAATAACAATGGCAAACATGAGGATAATGAGATGTATGATCATGTTTGAGTATGAATTACTGAATTAAAGAAAGAAAAGTACAAGTATTTCAGCAAAACAATTTACTTTGACTTTCTTGTTAAAATGAATTGACTCTGTTGTATTGATAAATTCATTGAACTTTATAATCGAAAATAAAGCATGAAAGCCAGTCTGATGAAAGCAACGAATTGTACAAAGGTAATAAAGTACAGTATGTACATACCTACAAACGTATGCTTCAAATGATTGAAATGGAAAACACTTTGTGGTTATTAAAAGTAATTTATTTTTCATGTTATACACACACATAAATTATAAACATTTTAGGTATTATTTTATATGTCAAATTCAAAACATTTTACAACAATTCAAAACAATAACAAATAATAATAATTATGCAAGGAAGAAAAGTATTTTTGTAATGATGATTCATAAAGGGATTCATTCATCATGAAATTAAGTACTTGAGAAGAGATGTCATGAAACCCTTACAAATTTTAGAAATACTCTTTTGTCCTTAGGTACATAAGATTGTCTTTAGTTGTGATTGCACAGATATAAATACAAATGTAATATTGTACTTGGGTATTACATGGATGAGTCATGTGTGATCAATAATATAATTTGAAACAACAATTTGAGATTCAAATAACAAACATAAAATAAATATATGTATGATACAAGAGTAAATAATATTAAAAGAACAGAAAATATTTTGCAGGTACACACAAATACAATTGATATGAATGTATGCCTTAGTCTTTGAGTGAGTTTCTTAGAACGTTTTAAAAATATAACAGTGTTCACAGTTTAAAACAATTTTTTAGAAATAAAAAAGAAACACTTGACAAGAACGATTCAAAGATCCTCATAAATGGCTAATGATAAAATGTTTTGTCACTTGATGTATAGTGCATAGGAGTTCATTAAAACAAAAGTCCATGGAATGTATATATCGCAGATTAATATAAATCAGAATATTTCGTCAAAATTAAAACGTACGAGTGGTATATATATATACCATGTCATTGCAAGTTGGAAATTAACAGCGAATGAGTAAGGGGCTGTGTATACTATATATAAGATATATAATATTTCTGTGTTGTGTGTAACATTTGAGATTAGGCTCTTACTTTACCTCCACCTTGAGAATCAAAAAGCTTTCTTACAAAATAAACCTGAACAGAGCTGGTTGCAAAGATAATAAGGCACTGAACAATTGACCAAAAAGAAACGTAAGAATTGTTGTCCTCAAGTAGTGCAAAATCTCGAGATTCTTTGGCTCTTGATTGATGTAGAAAATGTAATACTTGTCCAATTCTTTGATCAACTCCTATGAAATAAACAATAAATTTTTTTATCGTTCTTATCCATCAAGATTATTCTACATGTATTTTACTCTCGAGAGTGCATCTGTAGTACAATACTTACCACTTAAAATAGACGTAAAATTTGTGACAGAAATATCTAAGGACTCCAACTCTTTAGTATATTTTTCCCATTCGTCATACCTATAACAAATAATTTATAAATCATTTTAGGCTAAACCGACTTATGAAATAAAACAACACTATAGGCTCTATAAATGAATTGTGTTGAGAAAATCTTACCGGAAGGTTGTAATGTACAAGTTTACGAGTTTTGATGCAAATCGACTGAATTGATTGTCAACACAAACAGCGTAATAACCCCCAACTGCTGAAGTTTCTCTGTATAAATTAAATGAAAGAATTCGCAATGAAAGAGTTAACCATAAACTTTACACTCGAGTTAAATGTGTGTGGGGTTAAAATAATTATTATAGGTACTGTATGTAACAGTTAAAACATGATTTCTTACTGGTAATCTGACTGAGCCTTCCAAGCATAAGGATGAACTATTTGCCCATTGGGGTGTCGTACTGCAAAACCAGCCTGACCGTCACCTCCTCGAAGAACTTGAAAGCCTACATATAGTGTGGCACCTACACAAAAGAGGAAAAGAGCAACAAAATAGTATAAAACAACAGAACATGGACGACAATTTTTGATAACATAAAAATAAACACTAACCTGGGTGTACATACTGGTAATAACAGTCTTCTTTACCGGCATCAATCTGAAACAGAGGAAGCAAGTTAAAATTTTACAAATCAAAGTTTTAACTACATAATCCTACCCTTCTTAAATGAATTTAATGACTAGTACAAATAAAATGATTAATATTTTGTTATACATGGATTTTGTAATCCATGGCTATGCCTGGAGCATCTTCGTACAAAGCGTAAGATAATTCAGTTAACACAAAAATTAAGATTATTAATCTGGACAACATATTGAAAGAAAATGTCAAAACAAGTCAAAGAAAAAATTCAAACTCCCGCTCAGCAAATTGTTTTTTTTACCTTTGCTTAGTTTTCGCCTTAGCTTACTCAATTAGATGTGATAAATTAAATGATCAATGTCTATTAAAATGATGTGGTTTTTAAACAGCTGGTAATGTGTTTACTTTAATTCACTGATTGAAAAGTGGATTTTATTACACATGATGTTGTATGTATTCACAGTTTTTATACTTTATTTGGTTAATTTTTACAGTATTTACAATTAGTCTGGTGGTTAACGTAAATTGACAACGAATTAAGTAAAGTTACCTTAAATATGATTCCATACAAATTGTACAAGTCTTTTCTACGCTTCTGAGCCATATTACCGTGTGCAAGTTTGCACAGCTCTACGCTACACGACGTAACTACGATCTCCACTACACAATCTATTTAATTTTAATTGTATTATCTACACAGCGAATTTGTGACTGCAATTATATATGACAATTATACAAGTGGTTACTCACTATCCCGTGTTGTAGCCAAATTACCTAACTACGGCATTAACTTACTTTAAGATGTACACATAAATACATTAAGGAGAACGGGTAAGATTTTAGAATTAGTCCTTACTGCGACCCGTCGCATTAATTATTCAAATTTTCCTCCAATATTGTCGGGTCGCATTAATGCGACAATTATTGCGACAATTAATGCGACCATTAATGCGACAATTAATGCGACCATTAAATGAGTGGGAAAAAGACGATGTCCCTAAATGCAAGGTCAATTATTTATTTTAGATTAGGTAACGCGCCCGTAGGGCGCTAGGAAAACAAAAGTAACTCGGGCGAAGCCCGGTAGGGTAACAGAAAACGGCCCTTTGGAAAATTGGTAGTGGTTTGTTTTCCTACCGGGCTTCGCCCGGGTCACTTTTGTTATCCTAGCGCCCTACGGGCGCGTTACCTAACCTAAAATAAATAATTGACCTTACATTTAGGGAGATCGTCTTTTTCCCACTCATTTAATGGTCGCATTAATGGTCGCATTAATGGTCGCATTAATTGTCGCATTAATGCGACCCGCCAATATTGGAGGAAAATTTGAAAATTTGAATAATTACTGCGACGAGTCGCAGTATGGACTAATTCTAAAATCTTACCGGAGAACGCTACAGATGACACGAACGTTTTTTTGACAACAAAGCTTTTTAGAGATTCGAGAGAGAGAGGAGAGATATTTGTGCCAGCCAATTTAGATTAAATATAAATGTATTTATATAATTATATATATTTTAAGAGTTAAAGGAAGGAAATGTAAGTTTTATGTACCCATATTTCTAACATAATATATATTATAATAATGGATTGGCTGTAATATATCAGAATATATTAATTAGCCTCCCCAACATCACAGACAGTACCCCCGTGTCTCCAATATAAATACGACAAACTTGTATTTACAAACACAAGACTCATTTTTATGTAGTTAAACATAACTCCCATGAACATTTAAACAACAACTATGAAGCTTGAATCCAATCAACAGAGAATACTTTTTTTGTGGAGAATTTATATTGACCCGATCAACAAGTCAGAAACATATATGTACATATGCAACATTGAGACTCAGTGTCTACATATCATTTAAATATAGAAACTATTATGAATTACACATTTAATTATAATATTTTTCAGACATTTGCCTGTCACAGACCAAGCTTTTCTTAATTCACATAATTTACAATATTTACAGCTTGTACAAAACTATGTACAAGTTCCGTTACATCACTTCTATGACATACAGATATATTCAATCCAAGTCCATGATATAACATCTTTGCAGCAATACAGGTGTATTTATATATAAATTTTTGTATAAATTTATACATAATTTTTAAGGTACGTCCTGTTTTCCTAACTTTAGAATACTTAGGAGTAGTAATGATTAAGTTTAGATTATTAAAAATAAAATACATTTTTATATTTTTTATAGACTAGATTAATAAAAACACAAAACATTTTGACAATATTTACAGTCACCCACATTCTCCGTTATGAAATATTATACATATACATGATATTATGTATAATAAAGATTAATCTAACTAACTAATTAGAATATAGAGACACTGATGAAACTACTGAATAAGAGTAACACTCTCTGATTTGATG
The DNA here is from genome assembly GCA_034700945.1 of Arrhopalites spinosus. Lineage (NCBI taxonomy): Eukaryota > Metazoa > Arthropoda > Collembola > Symphypleona > Arrhopalitidae > Arrhopalites > Arrhopalites spinosus. The sequence goes on along the minus strand of JAQIVZ010000217.1, from coordinate 75,956 downwards.
GAGCTTCGGCGTGTGAGAGCAGTTGCAATTCCAATAAATAGGATGACTCCACCAACCCCAATGAATCCCCACCGAATATTATCCCAAATATTTTCAATTGTTTTGATGATGGACAACATGAGTATGTCACTGTGATGAGCGTCCAACGTCTACAATATTATTAATAGTACACATTATATATCCCGTACAGTTTAATTTTTTTAAATTTCAAATATTTGAATCAATAATTTTAATGTACCTCATCCATCCAGAAAAGTGGTAAGGTGACTTTTGACACTTTAGACAATGATGGCATCTTGGGATTTGGCATCACTTCCAAATTGTATTGTAGCCTCTTTGAAGATTTGAGTACGATTCCAGACAACTATTTCATTTAATAACATTTATTAGTCAATTAATTGAAACATATTTGAGATATTCAAGAAAATTTTTAAAGAATGTTTTAATTACTGGATGAACATCCAAATAAGTATGATGCATTTCCATTTCAGGCTTCATCCCATCAATAGCTCCAATTGTCGCTTCATCTGCTCCCATAAAATGAGGTAGAGAGACTGATCGTGGAAAACCTGTTAATTATTTTTCATATAATTTAATTAATTCATACACAATAATTAAAAAATAATGATTTAGAACAAACCATCCAAGCATGTATCCAACTGATGAACTCCATTGACATCACATCTGGACTCTTCACCAGTACAGAAGCACCAATTATCTGGATGTTTTTCTTTCCCCAAGAGTGTATTTGGGTCCATATGATATCTGTAGAATTCAATGTTTTCCAACATACTCTTGTCCCCTCTTAACAATTGAACGGATCGACACATTTCTGAACTAAACATGAACATTGGCGTTGACTCTTTGAGAAATGGGCCTAATGTTAAAAAATAAAATTTTTATGTAATTAAAATCTACAGTCTTCCCAAACAAGTGAATTTAGATTTTAGTACGGAAAATGAAGCCATCAGTTCCATTCAGAGCATTGCAACTGTCTGCCTTGTAATATGGTAGCATGTCAAATCCATTCCAACCCACAACTCTTCCAAAATGTGTCGACTTATTCCTTCCTGTCTGTACTAACCATTCACCATCTCCTCCCTCAGAATTATTTTTCTGTAAAATGAAAAATAAATTTGAATGTTAAGATCACAGAAATATAGACTAATTAATTTAATTATATTTAATGTTAAGTACTTACCCGGACTAATTCAAGGACGCTGTACATTCCATCTTCAAATTGTTCCTACAAATTAAATAACATAACATTGATAAGTACCTGTAGTATACTGATTGAAAATCATGTTTAAATATAAATTATTCTTACGTATAATTTGAAATCACCAGCTGATGTTATCATACTCTCATTTGCAAGATCCACATAGTTCTGAACTGAATACTCTCCTAAAAGCCAATCACGAACAGGTCGACCCATGGTGACCTTTTCTCCTTTATCTTTCAGCCATTCGTCTGCTTTACTAATGACGGATGCATCTTGAATCGTTTCAGTTAGAAGCTTAGCTGTGGCCTTTGTTAACAACAAAAAGTCTTTTAAGCATTTTATTCGTATAAAATGTTGATTTTAACTAATCCCAATCCACTTACAACGAGAGGCTCATTAACGAGAACAATGAAATCCTCCTCAGTCCCTTTTGACATACCCTGCTGAAAACTGTAGTAGCGGACTTGACGGTATCGCAAAGTTTCATTGATGATATTATCCTCGTCAGCGTCCTTGAATAGCTTTTCCCTATTAAAAGAAATAAACATGAGGTCATTTGTAATGATTAAGTTTAATACAATTATATGTAGCATCATTATATGTAAATTATAATCTAATTTCAATTAATTTTACATATAGACGTATGGTCCTGTCTCCGCCACCATGGGCTTGGCCCCATTAGCAAATTCCTCTGGGTTGGTCAGGTTAAATAGATACTTAAAATAAAAATAATTTTAAATTTTAAATGTTATTTAAGACGGAAAAATATAATGTAATATTCTCATGAAATAAAAGGCTTCGTTAAACTTACTATTGATATGTAGACTGGTATAGGAACCTTTTGCCAAGCTTTGAAAGTATCCGTTCCATTTATCAATCTCATTTGCTATTACATAAAAGTAGATAAAATATTCATTAAATATATCTTAATAATTAATTTCATCATTAAAGTTCGTTTGCATTTGCTAATAGGCAATAAAGTGAATTCTATCCAGTGAAAGTAGTTTACGCTTTCACCACTTTCTTTGAAAAAAACAATGATAAAAATAGCGCATCACTCTCGATAAATATGAACAAGAGCCCTATGAAAAAGTGCATTAAAATTTAGTAAATACAATCAACGGTTGGATTGATAGGAAAGAAAAGTCATTTATGATTTTAAAATGGAAGCAGACGTACATTTGGCCTCAATGCAACATCACCATTTTTATTTATCTAAATAACTATACAACTACAAGCAGAAGCACTGCTGGCTTTAATATTGATCAGTGTTTCTTTCAAAGGGCCAGTTTTTTACTTTTTATTGTGGCGATGTGGGTATTTTGTATGTATGTAAGAGGTTGTTTTACGCAATTTTTGGAATTTTGGTTAGCCATTGGCTAGTTTAGAAATTTCACAAGTTGAAGGTGGGCTCTCGTTAGTAACTCTCAAGGTTTACCCCCAAAAAAAGGAAAAACAAGAGGAGACAACAGTGGCTCGGGGTATTTAATGACTGCCAAAAAACCGACGTGGACAGTATTTTTGACAATCGATACCCATTAAAGTTATACCTGAAGCTTCATACGGCCACATCAATTATTCATACTTTTCTTACTAAAGTATGATTTTCAATCAACCTATATAACATTCTGTATGCATAAGAATTAATTTCTAGGCCGTATACCCAATATAATACTAGATTGGATTCTAGAAAATTCTCATTTTTTAACACACAAAAAAACTATTGATACTTTCTCAAAATATGAGCTCTTGTGCTAGGCTACGGCCAGTTAATACAACAACAACAATGTCATGCAGAAGTACAAGAATAAAATAAATGAAATTCAAAATGATTTGGGCAAAATTAATTTAAAAAGATGGAGAAAAATTTATAAAATATTTTATTACCTTTCCAATTTCTCCCCGAATGATTATTTGAAGACCACCCCAACCCATGGCTAAAGTCATCCCCATAATAACAGTTCCACTAAAGATCATTCCTTTAGGGAACCGATCCATTTTGAAGAATTTTTATGGTCACCTTTCCTTCCAATGTATTTAGCACTTGTATTCAGTATCTTCAAATTTAATTCTTGTTCAAGAAAAAAAGAACTATACAATTATTATTGAATTCAAAATAAAAAATAAAATGGATATGATGAAAAGGAACCCTAATCTAAAATAGTCTTTGTTGGCTTTCTATTGAAATAAAACTTGTCTTCTAAAAAAGAAAGTCCACCAAACAAAATACTTTTGACTTTTTATTTTCAACAATACTGAATATATATATGGCGTACTGGAATGACTTACTGCGACTAAACTTAATTCCACCTTGAAAGGTAAGTAAAAGGTCGGTACTACAATTTCCGTCCTGTTTTTGAGTCGAAGCAAAAGTTGTCCCCTTTATGGACAAACAGACTGATGGTGACAAGTTTAATTTTTTTCCCTGCTCCACTATACTGTACCACTACACTGTGTATAGTGTACAGTAAGTTGTGACCTAAAAGTTATAGACCTCATTATTAAAAATTCATGAACAATGATAGCTCTGGAATAAAAGAAACATGGAAAGGGTTTAACCTACAGTAAGCGTAGTAGGGGCCAGGACCAAGGGGGGAGAAATTTGGGGGAATCAACTAGATAGGAAGGATCATTTGCATATAAATCAAGGATAGTTTAACTATATTTCTCTATATTCGGGGGACCCGGGAGTTTATTCGGATACATGTCTTATAACCCTCGTCATACGTGGGTCTCTGTCTCTATTGGTTTTGGCTATCAACAAAGTCCACCCTAATTATCACACAGAGTATGAGAGAGAGAGAGAGATATTAACACAAATTAAATTCATCAATACTCGTCTCACAAACGAACCGAGTACGGAGTGTGAGCAATACCTTGAACTGTAACATCAAGATTTTCTTTGTATTGACTGTTGTAGTGTTCATTTTTTAACGGAATGGTGATTTTTTAACAAAGTTTCAAGTCAGAGGTGGATGACACGCATTTCATTTACTATTTTTCGAAAGAGCAGTCTGTTTAGTAGTAGCTGATGGATAATTTCATTGAAGATTCAAGCACAATAGCTATCTACTCAAGTTCATAAAATAGGACTATGAATGTAACCTAAAAAAAATTAGTATATTATATAGAAATACACTAAAGAAGCTTTTTTAACAACTTTGTTACTTTATTCAATGAACTTGTTTTCACTCTTTAAAAACTATTGTAATTTCTTCTTGAGCGATTCGGGCATTTGTGGGGGTGGAGGACGAGGCATTGCCAATGCAACTTTGAAGGAGTCATAAATGAACCACTGAAGGGCAGTCAAAGTTCCAATCATGATAATTCGGGCTGTGAGTCCTTTCCACATGGCAGTAAATCCAAGTTTCTTTACAACATCACCAACTGAGCTACCTTTGGCTTGATTTAATTTAGAGACGACTGTGTCAGCGGGATGTGAGACGATGGCACAGAAAACCCCAGCAATGTAACCAGCAGCAAAAGTCACCAATAATTGTTCTCCTTTTGTACATTGTTCACGAGGTTTCGGCACGACGTATCTGTTTAATTAAAAGATAAGGGACAAAACATGATTATAATTAATTCTAAAATATCTTACTACTCATTTTAAGTAGACACTTACTGATATAATAATTCAACAGTTTTCTCAAAGCAAGCAAACTTCATCATTGTGTATGGAATCTGCCTACACCAGAGGGGTACTAAGGATTTGTAGAATCCACCCAATCCTTCTTGTTGATAGATAATTGGAGCAGCCGCTCGTAGAGTACTAGCAAATCCTGGTTGTGTTTGAATGCGCACCTGAACAAAAACAATTAATTTAAAAAATATAATATTTAATAGGAAAACAATCACATTAAAATTTTAACAAATAGTAGGACAGGCTTTTATTATTTCACCTTAACAGCTTCCATAGGACTAAGGGCAATATCAGCAAAGAATTCAGCTGAGGCCGAAGCTGCCAAGTATAATCCAGTTCTGTACAAGTAAGCCTTCTCCTCTCCCAGAGCATCGGCATACAACACTTTGAAAACTGCAATCAAAAATATAAATAATTTAAAATATTGTTTTTACTGAAACTTGAAATTGAAACGTTTTTTACATTGCATTTTTCATACCTTCATACAATCCGAATTTGCAGAGACCCTAATTGACATCATAATTAACAAATTATTATTTTTCACTTATAATCTATTTCAATATAAGACGCATCTGATAATTATTGACTGACCTGTGCCGAGTACCCAAATAATGTCGGAGCCCAACCCTTGACAAGTCCTCGTGCACCCTCTTCTTTAAAAGTCACCTATACAAACGACAATGAAGGAAATATGAACAGTCTACAGTTTGGCAGTAACTTAACATTATGGTCAAAATTATTATAAAACTTACTTTAAAACCATTCATGATGGACTTGTACTTATCAGGATCGACTTGTAATCGACATTTAACCAAATCCAAGGGTACAACAAATGTATGAGTGATGCCACAGGACAGGATTCCACCCAATCCGCATAATGCGAAAAATTTTGGAGATCCATATGCGACGGAATACTCCTCTATAAAATGACAATCAAATAAATAAAATTTGCCTAGAATAATTTTTATAGTAAAATTTCATACCTTTTGGTGAAGCTGAAGCAAAGGCAATATTTCTTGATGGAACTAGAGTTGATTTTGGTAGACTTGGTTGATCTCCCCCACTACACCGGACCGTTTGAAACGGGGTAGAGAATGGACTATTTTTGGCCAATTCCAAAAGTGATTGAATCATGATTGTAGATATGAAAGGAAGATGAAAAAACTAAATAAATTATGCACGACTCTATAAAATATTACTTTCAAGGGAACAAATACCTGATACTATACTACTTGAAGGCGAGTATTTATCAAGGTGGCTAAAATTATGGAGAATTTACTGCAGAAAACCGAAAAAATGGAATAAGATCCAACCTGTCATGAAAACCATGGAAATGAGCGGGAGCCAGTTCTTTTGCCAGTATATAGTCACTGGCTATATGGTATTGTTAGAAATGAAAAGTAAAATTCTTTATTCATTTAAAATTTAAATAATTGTACAATTTGTAAAGATAATTAAATAGTAATAATTGATATTTATGAACATTTTGAAGTGGAGGGGAAAATAGGCTGGATACTATGGTTCACTAGTAGAAGAGGATGAAAATGGTCTCAAAGTTGTTGTCGAAGTAGTGGTTGTTGTTGTTGGTAGTGTCGGTAGACAGGCTGTGGGTGACACAATTAAAACTAATTTGCATAATGAATAATTGAGTGATATACATAAGCATTGCAGACAAATATTTTGCACAGAGTTGGGGGGAGGTGTCCAAATTGTTCCTTGAGTACAAGTAGCCGTCACGACTAGAATAGAGTTGAAGATTAAAACACGGGAATAAATAATAATCCTTGACAATAGTTACCTCGGAGTAGAAATGCAGATCCCGGTCTACTCAAGAACAACATTTGGAAAAATATGATGGTGATGACAAGGGCCCATGAAAACTTTTGAATTAACTTCATTTTAACAAGATGCACACTTGAAAACTGAACAAACTTCGATATCCTTCCATTGAGAGCAACTATACACTTAATTGAAACTCATCTTCTTTACTTATTTTCCAGAGGACCATGACCAATGAAAGATTTACAGTTAATAAATAATCTTTTCTGTCCGTAGAAACCTTTTATAGACACGACCCATGACTGACACCTCAAAGAGAGGTACCATAAGATGTTGATCAGTGGTTTTTTTTTGTCAAAATTAGGGCATGATCTGTATGACAGTGTGTTATAATTGAAAACCATGTTAGTTGAAATATTTAAAAAAAAGAATAAAAGGGAGTCACACAAAAAAAATGTGAAATTAAATATTATAAAGCCTCAACTAATCAAGTGTCTATTGTCCACTCGTCAGTTGACATGAACACTACACACAAAGAAACTTGACTACAAAAAAGAGTCCCTTTTGTTGAATGGAAAGTGAAACTGTTCACTGTTCATTATGTAATTGAGAATGATGGTGCTGGTCAAAACGGAAATGTCTCATCACAACAAATTTGTATTAGCAAATGATAAAGTTTTTAATGAAAAAACGAAGAGACTATTTAGCCATTGGATCGTTGACTTTAGTTCAAATAAATAAACACAATAAATAAAAATACTGGAAAGAAGTCAAGGCACTGAAAACAGCCTTGGACACATTTTCTTTGAATAAGAATGTCCTGGCATTTAATACTTTAACTAGGTTACAATACAGCATGTTGAATAATAAGCACTTTATATTATTTATTGGTCCAACATGAAATGAGACAGAGATGAGCCCTGAAGGCCGAATTAAATAATTGCATAAGTACAGGCATATTTTGAACTAATTTTTGTGAAATAATGCTGCTCATGATGGTTATAATTACAAAGTTGAACAAAATTGCTACACTAAAATAAAATACGTGTGTAGAAATTGCCCTATGTGAACAAAGAAAAATTGTCCAGAGATCCATGAAGCCGGGAGATGTTAAATTGACCGGGCGAATTTTTTTTTGTCATTTTGTGACTTTGTTTTCTTTCTAAAGTTTGTACACTTCGAACAAATTGTCGAAGTACTTTAACTAAAGAATTGTACAGCATACATCTCTCCTGATTCATCATGATTAAAATTGACGAGTTTTATTTGGAAAATCTACACGAATTCGTCTTTGATGAGAAGAGAATTGTAAGTTGAATAAAATTGTTCGCTTTTTTTGTAACTTCATGTCCCATGTGAATAAGTATTTTTGTGTTATTAATTTTGTATAGGTCACGTATAAATACTTTGCTGCCACTCTGGGGGTACATGTCAACATTTCAAAGCAGTAAGTTACACATTTATTTCTATAGAACAAAGGAACAATAAGTTGATGTAATTTTAAATTGAAAATTTTAATTTATATACTTACTCTCTCTAGAATGCTCTACACTTTTTATACTCAAGAAAAGCAAAAGGAACGAGAAATATATGCCACATACTTCCTGTCTGGGTTTGCTCCTGCCAATACTTTTGGGAATAAAAAGTTGGCATCCAAAGATGAAGAAAATGGTGAAGAGAGGGGAATACACAATGAACATTTCATTCTTTTATGTGGATGTGATAAATTGGAAGAGACCAAGAATAAATTTACACAATTGCTCAGTGTCCATATATATGCGGTTAGTCCTAAACCAGTAGAAGATTTTCAGGACTTGAAATTCGTTTCATCTGATCAAGTACGTAAGGTATTCAAGTCTCAGTCGGCGGATGAGTATTTAAACCAAGATAGAAGCCCACAGAAACATTCAACAGATAATGAAAAGGAAGCACCACTACCTGAGAAAAAGCCCATCGTTGTTGAAAATAAGAAAGATGAAGTAAAACAACCGCAACGGACACTATTCTCAAATACTGATTCCATTAGTAAAAATGCCAAGAAGACTTCAAAACCACCAGCAAAATCAAAAGGGAAGGCAGGACCACCTCAACAAAAACTGTCCTTCAAACCAGATTCCACTGATAAATTTACTATCAAACCTCCAGCTCTATCACCAAAAAGAAAACAGGAGAATTTGAAAGCATCACCCAAATCCTTAACTTGCATCGAGATGGATTCAGATGAGGAGGAAGAAGAAGAAGAAGAGGATTCAGAAGATGAGGAAGTAACTGTTAGTAGGAAAAGAATTCGTAAACCGTCTCCAAAGCGCAATAAAAAATCGCAGCCTCCTCGAAAGTCCAAAGTTATTGTCTCAGATTCAGAGGATGAATCAGACTCCAGTGCTACAAGTCCATCACCAAAACGTCGTTCAAATGGAAAAGCATCACCCCCTCGTCGAAAATCTAAAATTATCGAATCAGATTCAGATGAAGACATTAAAAAGGCTCTAAGTCTAATGAAACAAGAAAATTCTGGAAGAAAACGTGTTGCCAAAATGATAACAAGTACTTTTACGGATGAGGATGGCTATGTTGGTGAGTAGAGTTTTCAGTAGGAAAACAAAAATTTTATATCATAAATAGATAATATTTTACTCATTCTGATTAAATTATTTCTTTTTGGTGTCTAGTTACGAAAAACGAGAAAGTTTATGTATCAGAGCCTGAGGACGGTGAAGCACCAGTGAAGATGGAGATAGAAGAAGAACCTGGTACAAGTGTAAAAAAGGAGAATACAAGCCCGAAGACAAAGTCAAAGTCTGGTGATGTAATACCTCCAAAAACAATTAGTAATGGAGTGCCCAAGAAAGAAAGAAAATCAGCCAGTCAACCAAAAGGCAAGCAGCAAAGTATTATGAATTTTTTCCAGAGGAAGTAAAATCCTTTGTGAAGTATATTTTTTTGTACTTCAAGCTAAATTATTGTAAGCTGAAAACAATAATTTAAACTTAACTTTTCTAACAATATGACTAGTAATAATTTAATTTCCAAGATTAATAATTCCTCGTTACACATTTTATTTTGTCATAATTTTCACATTCGACATACCTAATCAATGTTTTTATTGAATTGTATATCTCAATAATTTTCATTGTAGCACTCTTGAAAAACTTTAATGTTAGGTTACATATTTTATGATAGAAAACTGCTATGATGTACTTGTTATTGTGATACTTCTATCACCCAGGGTTTAAGCAAAATAAATGTAAAAAATCTGAAACTCATTTGCACTCTAATATTTAATTAAAAAATTGTAGGTAAGGATAATGCACAAGTCATTACAAATTATAAACATTGACAACAAGTCCACTAGCTTTCCACGAACGCGATTCGTCTGAACACTTTGACATATTTATCTCCACCATTTCTTGTAACTTTCTTTCCTTCTTCTGAGCTGTCCATTATTACTGAAGCAGCCTTGTCGGATTCCTATTTCCAAATTAATTATTTTATAAATTTTATCTACTTTTATTTTACAAAATATGCATTTTAACAAGTATTTACTGCTCACCAGTTCATTATCATCCACAGGTTCAAATAGAGGATGCTCCATAAAATGTTTCACCATCCAATCGTGAAGGTCTTTGACATCCGTAACCGTATACACTAATGCCTTTTAAAGATTTGTACACGTTAAAATATGCCATGAAAAACATTTATTGATGACTAATAGCATAAGCAATGGCTGCATCACAATTACTTACATTTTCTGCAAGGAGATATGCATATTCAGCTAAAAGGACGTCATTAATAATTCTCCATTTATACTTTGCTTTTTTAAAATGAGGATCAGGATACAGAAAGAACATTTTTTGTAACTAAAATCAACAAAGACAAATTTATAATCACTTTTACTAAGTTACAAAAAAAACATGTATTTTATACAAACTATCTAGTGAGCAGTAAATGCAGACTAACCTGTCCTTTTTTAAAATAATTGGGAAGGTATTTCATGGCATTTGTCCTCAAAATAGCAATATTATTGTATGACCCAGGATGAAGAAGACGTAGTCCTTCAATACGTTCTTGAACGTATCTCGATACTTGCAGTCTGATTTCCATACCCAGCATAAATTTGTCGGGATATAATGTAGCAAGCGCAACTGAAAGAATTTATCCATTTGTCAATTAAATTGTCGTAATGTGAACACTAAGAGTGTATTTTGAAATGAAAATTTATACCTAATAAACCCCCATAACCACAGCCAACATCTAAAAATTCGACTTTTCTAGGATCTGTCGAGATTAATTCTGGATAAAATGTACTCCAATTCATTTCATCAGGTGTCGTGGGGCTGTTACAAATTATAGACAAAATATAAAAAATAAATATCCTACTATTTAACTACACAATCAAAAATTTTTTGTTCAACATGAAATAACAAAGTTTTTTACTATTTAAAAATATGGTCACAAATTGGATTTGTATGAGCTCGTTGTCGGAAGTATTTCTTCTGAGGAAGGAGACGTTTTCCAGCCGATGAATTGTCCTCCTCCTTCTCCATAATATTCTTATTCTCTCTTGCTTCGACTTCCATCCTTTAGATTTGTTTGTACAACTAAATTATTAAATTCATTCAACAATTAAAATAATCTAAAAAAATCGCACATTCATTCCACTTTTCAAAAAAAATATTTCCCGGTCCTTCAAGAATGTCTCCAATCTCATTTGTTTTCTGCCACAAGGGAAATATCATACCTTTCTTTCACTGATCATTAAAAAACTAATGGATTTATAATGATTTTAGACCGTAAGAAATTCCGTTTCAAACGGGTCAAACTAGTAAATGGTTCATCTGATTTTTTTTGATCCGTGACATTCCATGTGCAACCTTTGATAAAGAATATCGGGCAATATAGAATAAAAGACAAAATCATGAGGATTGAAAATCACTGCAAACTTATTTTAGGGTTAGTCTACCCTATAATTCTTTACTGGACATCATTTTGTATAGCATCAAATGTAAGTTAAAATAATTACTTTTTGACACTGTTCTCCTTATTTCTTTCCAATTAATCACAACTTTTTTATAGGACTTGGCATTGAATGGAACATTTGGACAACGACAAGGACGGTGGGGCATATTTTTTACGTACGAGCCCCTTTGCACTAAGGCCTGTCACAAGAATGGAAAATATTCGGGTAGAATGTACGGGGGTGTTTGTCGGTGTTATTGCCCACGGATTGAGACAGATCCTTGCAACGGAAATTATCCTTCTTGTGACCGACTTTGTCGTCAAAATAATTACCACTTGGGAGGAGATTGCATAGATGAAACAAATTGCTACTGTTTCTGTACTGTTCGTCAACCTCAAGCTCCCAATGGAACCACAACCGCAGCTCCAAGTGCAGCGTCAACCGGGGCTCCCGCTCCCCCTCCGTCTCAAGGTCAGATTCTGTTTTTAATTAATTTCTAATATTTGGGGTTGTCAGACATTGTGTACAATGAAATAACAACTTTAAAAAATATTCAATCTTTTCTTATCTTTAGGTACCCTTGGTTTTGTCGGACAAACTGGTGCCCCTGCTGGTGGCTCTTACAAAGGAAAGTTTCAATAAAAATCAATTTTCTCATCATCATACATTACGCGTTTATTTATTCCGACTCGAGAAAAACAATTAAAATAAACTGTTAACAAAAAATTTTAAATTATAGCTACTACTATAATAAAATAATCGACAACTGTTTCATCCATTCATACGTTACCTGTCACAAGTAAGCAGGTAGGTACATGTACTATGTATTAATTTAAAACTTGTAATAAACATTGAATGAACGAATTGAATATTTTGAATCATAATTTATGATTATTGTAAATCTTAATATATACAGGCAAATAAAAAGATCATTGCTGTAAAATTTCACTGTGGTAAAAGTTCAGTATGTTAAACAAAAACCTGTAGAATATACATAATAAGTATCAAACACATACCACTTACTTTATCGCTTTATATTTTTATAATAATCAGTACCATATCCATTTATATAAAGATAAAATACTTTCATTCTTAGTTTATAAGACTTAAAAATTGCAGTATAGTAGAATTAAGATATAATGGACAGACGAGAAGGCTTAATCTCATAACTTTCATAAACGGTGTAAGGTAGAACAGTAGGATCATAATTTAACTTTGGAAATACACGTTTATATAATGGCATCAAAACTGTGTCCTGAGATTTGATAGTTCCATCAAACAAGCATTTCATTCTTCCATGAGTACCTGTGGAAAAAATAAATAGCAATTTTAAATAGGTAACTTGATGGTTTGTCCAATTACTTTATGAAAAATACTTGTATGAATTCTGTTTTACCTAAAGGTTCTTTTATATGACCCCGTTGACCGTATCGTGTTCGCAACTCTACAGGCTTAAACCATTCAATATCTTCCCGATTAAAGAACATGAAACGAACGACTGCTTTCCTTCCATGGGATCTGAATGGTGAACCACTTAAGAGAACCCTCTTCACAACAATTCTAGTCGGATCAACAGAAAATAAATGGCCACCTCCCACAGGTATCTACAAATTGAAAGTCATCAAAAATTATTCAGAGAAAATATTTTCTTGGTGTTTTTTCTGTATCTCAAGTAATCCATGAAAGTCTTATCATTTACCAGTGTTGATTTGGCTTTCCTAAATACAAGAACAGATGCATTTGGAAACACTATTGGTGCAATTATTGTAGCCATACAACTTGAATTTGGTTGAGCAAAGCGAAGCATCTGTATCGAAATTTCAAAATTACAACATGTGAAACAAAAAGAAGTTATACTTCCAGTCACACAAACTTTAAATTTAGCATTTCATTATGAAGACAAAAATTTGTACCTTGTGTTTGTTGCCTGTTGATATTTCACTTAGAATTGGTTTTGCTTGGAATCTACGAAATCCAATCTGAAATATTAATTCTTCTTTGTTTTTCAGAACATCTGTAATGTTCAATTGAATGTTAAGAACAGACATTTTGCTCTCATGTTGAAAATGGGAAAAGAGAGAAACTGGTTTAGTCGTATTGATCGTGTTTAATTCAAATGAGGTTGCATTTGGTCCAATTGGGGTGAGATGCATTGTAACCCGATCACCAATCTATATGACAGAATTCATAATTTATACATTTTAAAAAAACATTCAAAGGTAAATAAAATAATACATACGCATCATTCTTAAGTAAATGGGGTACAAAAAAAGTATAAGTACACTTACAGCAATAAAACCATGACCATCATGTTCTCCACTCAAAATCTTTTTATAAGTTTGACGAAAGTTTTGAAATTGAACGATTTTTGAGTACTCGCGTGGAAGATTCTCATTTGCATCCCAAGGAGTCTTTTTGAATGACTGTAACCCTCTATATCTCTGGAAACGTACTTTTGCTGGAGTATCAATTGGAGTATCAATCCAGTCAGGAAATTCAGCCTCAGTCCGTGCAGCTATTATAAACATAAAATACTTGGTAACTTTTTTGTATAATGTAAAAGTAAAGTTACTAAAAAATTGTAGGTAGTACGTATGTATTTTAGTTTTAAATTATGAAAACATAATTTACCTTTTGCTTTTTTCAACTGTTCCTGTTCTTCCGCCCAGTCCATGTCATTTTCATCATCATCCTCTTCATCACCACTGTCTTGTGATTTATTGTCAGAATCTTCAATCTCGTCATCTGAATTCATTAAACTTCCTCGTTCGGATCCAGAGTCATCCAGCCAGTCTGCTTGATATGAAGATGTTCCCTTTGGCATTGGGCGTTTTCTTTGACTCTCTTGACTTGATCCCGCTTTGCTGTCACAATCCATGGGAGTAAGAGTGACTTGTCCATCATCATCGCCAAATGCAGGTCTTCCAAAAAAGTCATCCACTATTTGATCTTCATCAATATCACTATCAGATTCCATTTCATCATCAACTTGAGGTTCATCCTCCGCCTCTTCTGGCACTTTGGCAGGATCATACAGGAATAAAGGATGTATGGTAGGAGGTGAAGATGCTCCCATTCGTAATTCAGAAACGTCTTGAGCTGGTGCTACATCCACTCTTAGAATTTTAAAGTCACCCACTCCAGCCAAGTGTACAAGATTGTGTGGACTTAAATTTTGACGACGAATGTATCCAGTGACTTGAACGATTTTTAATGGTTGTGCTTGAGCCTCAAGATCTGGTACAATAGCTGCAACTGACGCTGGTGGTACATCGTAACTTTGAATAATTTCAATCAACATTCCTGACCTTATGGCCCAATTTTTTGGAATATGTAGCTTTGTTGCCGATAAAATACGAAAAACATTCAACAACTGTGCCTTTGTTTGTAATGGATAGACTTTGTCCACAGAGATGAATAGTTTTGAAATGTGTTTCAAAAACATTTTCTCGTCCACCTGTAATTGTTAATACAAGGAATTTTTTTAAAAAACCATGAGACATTACTGGGATATAAAATCAACACAAGATCAATACTCGTAAAAAATAAAATAAAATAGATTCTGTACTTTGTTGAATGGAGCTGTCACTCCCATGAATGGACTATTTAAGCCTTGTTCCTTTGCTGTTTTCAAGAGAGTTTTTCCTTCCTCTGAGAGGGGTTCAAGAACTGGCATATGAAATAGTGTCACATCTGACATTTTCATCGTGTCAAGTAGAGACCATATATCATTTGATGGAGGTACACATAGTGTTAATTTCTTGCCATTACCCAACCTGTAATATATTTAAAAAACACAATATAAATGATTGTTCCTACTATGCAAAGTACTTGTAAAATTTTGAAGAATGTATTACGTCAAATGCACAGTATTGTTTTCTGAATTGTTGCCCACAATCTTAACATCCTCTTTCAGTGTTTCCAAAATATGTCTCAACACGACACCCGTATTGGAACAGTTGGACAAGGGAATAATGGACACAAATAGTGGAGCTCCACGGTGACCACCAACTTTTCTTTTTTGTTCCAAGGCAGTTTGTATTCTCTTGTCCCTATCAGCTGCTGCTTGTCTACGTCTAAGAGATCGTGACAATGACTTTTTCTGTCCTTTTGATATTGATCCAGCTGATGACACCCGTCCTATTATCAGAAATAACATTTCATAAATATCTTTCCTTATAAATTATAAACAATATTGATTTTGAATACAAGAAATGCAAAATTATGACAATAACTTACCTCTGGTTTCAACATCAATAACTCCTTTACTTCGATGTCTCCCTGTCTTGTGTTTTTTATTAGACTGCTTCAAGGGTCCAGCACGATGTCCAGCATTACGAACTCGCCCCATTTTCACGTTATCTTTCAAATTTCAACACAATTTTAATTTCTCTTCTCCTTTTCGCCAAAGTTTTTCGAGCACGTGTTTTTTCAAAGGAAGCCACGCTGCAAGGATTTCAAGGTAACAAAATTTGGTTATTAGCTACGTTCGTCGTAGTACAGAAGGAGTAGAAACAGTTTAATGAATTAAGTGCTCAATTATTTAGTAAACGTTGTTCAAGTTAAATTGTTCTTTTTGGCCCCCCAGCTTTCCTGGTCCTGGTCGTACATGCGTGTGAAGTGACTCTCACTGTCCCTATAATTTTGTAGTAGTAGGGTTTTATTTTGTTTTCGTCGAAAACCCTTCATGACATAAAGTGTATTATTTGGTGCTCCAATAGTTAGTTAGCAGCAATTTTTAATTTATAGGTAAGTAAAATTGTTTTCGTTTCATGTATTTATTTACCAGACTTGTGCAAAATTACGGTGGATTCAAAAATTGTAGGATTTGTCAAAAAAACCCAAAAGTACTATTACAGAATAATAAATTACAAAAAAAATATCGATCAGATGTGATTGAGGTTTATCGAAATTCTACAAAGTAAATAGTTTGTTTACACAAACTTTTGATGTAAGCATGACGGGGCAGTTTTTCTGGAACATTATAACTAACATTTTGCAACTACAAAAGCAATGAGAAATGAAGGATCAACATTTTGAGTATTATATTATGTACAGTATTTGTTTGAATTTTTTTTTATTAAACTTTTAAAGGAACTACAAATTCAAAAGGATGAAAAATAAAACTGCTACTATTCTTGTTGAGCCTTCAAGAATTTGTCGTAGGCAGCTTCATCCATTAGGTCATTCAATTCTTCTGGTTTGGTTAATTCAAGTTTGAAAAGCCAGCCTAGAAATAAAAAGAGGGGATTTTAGTTATCAAGTATTTGTTCTAACAAATATAGTTAAATTAAAAAGTATTTCAAATGATCTTTTATACCTTTATCATAACAAGATGAATTGATCAAACCCGGTGTGGTTTCTACTTCAACATTCTTTTCAACAACTTTTCCTGATAAGGGACAGTATAGCTCACTTGCGGCCTTGACACTTTCTAGGGCTCCACATTCATCTAATCAAAAATTGAACCAATAGTTATTAGTTAGTACAAGTTGTGTCACATTTTTAGTCATTATTTTCGTACCCATAACTGCAAATTCGGAGCCTACATCAGGAAGTTGAGCGTAAACAATGTCTCCGAGTGAATCTTGAGCATATTGAGAGATACCGACAGTGCCGACATTTCCATTCATGTCGACCCATTCATGCTTTTCTGTGAATTTTCTAGCTGTGAATATACAATTATTACACAATTAACATAATGGTGGACAATAAATCTGTCCATTAGTATGTACATACATGTATTCGTACATATTAAAACCCATGTGATAGTCGGCAAAATTATGTAGGACTTACCTTCAAGAATAGTGGATGTAGAGAATCTACTAATTTGATGAACATGATTAATTGTACTAAGTTTTAGAGGATTATAATTTGATCTGGAAGCAATAGACAATATTCTGGAAATCCACACCATTTTTGATAAATATTTTTGTCTATAAAATAGGATAGGAACAAAAGTGTAATAATTTTACAACGGAAACCCTTATATTTAGAGTACACTATACAAAAAATAGTATGGCAAGGGCAAGTCTAGTATAAATTGAGCAATTTAAGGACCGGGAATATCTACTAAATTAATTGTGTTACTTAGTAGATGGTCTGTATTTTAATATAAAGTGTAGAGTCTCCAACCAAGAAATCACGATATTTACAAATCTTGATAATCGGCTAAAATGATCCAAAAGCTAAAGGCTGCGCGGATTCTGTATAAAATTAAATATATAATTATTTCTGTTTTTGTCTAGTTGAAAAATTTTGTCTAGTTAAAATTATATTATTATATTATAAATAATGTATAGTCTTGGATGATACTCTATATATGTTTTGCTTATCTTTATTCTCCAAAGCCTTCACAAAATTTGGACTCTACAGTAGAGACTAAATATTTTAATATGTCACATTAGAAATATTAATTTCTTATCAAAAATAACAACCATGACCCTATCAGGGAAAGGGTCACACAAAACATTCGAGAGTGTCTTATCTTTGTAAATAGTCTCAGCATGGGGAAGATATAATTATCCTACTTCTGCGTGCGTAAATATACTATTTACTTTTATTATTTTCAATATTTTAAACCTATTTCAAGATTTACAAGACTATAATGTAGTCAACTCTGTAGTTTGAGCTCATTTCAATGCATGTGTACTTGACAGCATAAACAACGTGGAAACTTTTATTTTGGGTCAATAATGTAAAGACAAGCTGGACATTCTTATGAATAGTCCAATTGTACAGATGTGTAGTACTATTAGATATAGCTCATTAAATGTTTTTGTTTGGACACTGAGTAATAATTTTCCACACCTTTTTATTACAAGGAATGGCGTCAAATAAGAAACCCGATGTGAAGCATAAAAATGACAAGAATTTTGATGATGATGACGGAGAGTTAGATGATGAAGACATGATTGAAGTCATTTACGACGATGATTTGGATCTTGATGATGATGATGAAGAGGATGCCAATTACGGAACGGATCAAGGGGATTTGGCTGATGTTGAAGATGAGGGGGGTGATGAAATTGAAGGTGGACCTGGACTAGAAGGTTTCACAGGACAAAAACCAAGTATAATTCTAGCTGGTCATCAAGGTATTTATTATTTTTAAATGCATCATACAAGTCAAATTATTTAGCTAATTCTATTTACATAATGTGTAATTCTTAAATTTGACAAAACTGTAGAGTCTGCCGTCTTTTGCTGTTCATTTGACTCTACAAATCAGAGACTTATTACTGGTGGAGAAGATGACATTGCCAATGTTTGGGATTCTACATCGATTGAATCACGTTTTCCAGTCTGTAAATGTAAAGGTCATAAGGTATAAAATCCAAAACATATCATAATAAACTAAATAAACTATACAATTTAATACCGATGTAAGTACTTTTATTTACGAAATTATATACGTGTTTGTGATTGTTAAAGTTTTGAATAGTTTTGATATCTTTTTTGTCTCTAGGATTCCGTAATAAGCGCTTCTTTTAGCTATGATTCTACCTTCTTTTCAAGTGCCGACTTGTCTGGAATTGTAATTTTTTTATTTTTCTGAAATTTACATGTATGCATTAAAATGTTCTTCCTATTTCTTAATATATTTTATATGTTTTAAACTATTTAGGTAAAAGTTTGGCGTACAAACACTTTCAAAAATATACTTTCATTAGAAACTGGTGATTTAACGGTTAGTGATTTACAGAAAATGATAAGAGAAGTAAATTATAGTAACTATGTAATTTGATGCACAATTTTGAATGTTGTATTGTATTATAGTGGAGTTTTTGGCACTTTGGGAGCAATGTGTTGTTTGCCGGTTGTGAAGATGGATCAATTTATATGTGGAAAGTTCCAAGTGGCGAGTGTAAAATATTTACTGCTGGTGGCTCAAAATGTGAATGTGCAACTTTACTCCAAGATGGTTAGTTCTCATTGGGGTTTATTTCTCAACTATTGATTCACTAATAAAAGTGAGCAATAAATTGTACATTTTTAAAAAAATTTTAAATAATTTAAAATATTTAGGTAAACGAATTGTTGCTGGATATGAGGACGGTGCTGTAAAACTTTTTGACCTTAAAACTGGTCAAGTTCAACATCATTTATACACTCCGACCCCTCGTTCCTGTGCAGTCTTATGCATCGACAGAAGCCAAAGTCATAATATTGTCGCTGCAGGGAATTATAAAGGCAGAGTACACATGTACAACACTCAAACAGGAAAAGTAAGTAACTTGTTGTGTTTTGATTACGATGAATTAGTTTAATTTGTAAAAATGTACAACTACAAAATGTTGACTTTCTTTAATATACGTTTATTTTCTCTTGAACTTAAATTGCAGCATTTGAATACTCTCCAATGCAGTCCGTCCCTTATTGGACGAGATGGTGGTGATGATGGAAATGCTGATAGTGTTGAAAGTGTAGCTTTCTGTCCAGATACAAATTTAAACTATATGGCAGCCGGTTCAGTAGCAGGCCATGTTGCCTTATGGGATGTTACGACAATGGTAATTTTTATCTAAAAGTTTATTATTATTATTTTCAATTTTAATTTACTTTTCGGCTGATAACATTTTATGTCATAGACTGAGAGAATGCGTTTGAAGCAAGAGGCTGGTCTGACAAAACTTGTATGGGATCCAACATCACCAATTATGTACACTGGTGGTCTTGATGGTGTAGTTCGTGGGATTGATGCACGAACTTGCAATGTTGAACGTATTTTAGGAAGACACCGTTCAGAAGGTAAGAAAACTGTCATATTTTAAACTGTAGACATTTAACTCAATTTATTTGTAACCATAATCTGACAATTGTCTATTTTTTTGTTTCATAGTGTTGGATCTATCTGTGTCCAAGTAAGTTTTCTACTTTCTAAATATATAACATGCAATAACTTGAGGGGTAGTCTAGCACACCATGTACAGAGTATAAAAAATTTTTTTTGTCAAGTAGATATTTTGCAGCATCATTTGACTTTAAATAGAGTAATTTCAACACATCTCTCATGTACACACGAGTAGTAGATAAGATATACTTGTGTACTAGAGAAACTAAGATTTGATGCAATCTTTATGATTTTTCATGTTTAGACGTCTTTCTATGAAAATGATAAATTAGATGACAAAAGGATTTTTATTAGCCAACTATTAAGGAGTTGAATATAGACTGAGGATACTTTTGATGATTATGTCAGATTTATAGACTTATTCTGTGTGTAGACTATTGAACTTAAAGGAAGGGTTAGCGTGCATTGAATTGCACAATTCTAATGAGATGAGATTTTCTTTACACACTTCTAACATGTACTTGTTTCATTTGTATAACTATAGGGATGGAACTAAACTTGTCTCAGCATCCGAAGATGGATCAACCTTCATATTTAATCTCGTTTAAGCAGCGTTTGATGTGCTTTAACGCGGACCAGCATTTTTTTACATTGCGTCTTCATGCCTTATATTACACTTAACTAACTATCCATTAAGAGAATCCATCTGTGCAACTTTCACGTGTCAGAGCTTTTGTCTGTATGAAAATGTAAAAGGCAATAATGTACAATAAATGTTGTTTCAGTATTGTATTATATTATGAACGCTACAAACAGTAGAAAAAAACTATTTTATTTCCAAAAAAAAAATTCCACTTGATAGTAATGTTACATAGTTTCACTTCCGTTCATATTGTAATTCACATGGTGAATTTCACAACGCACATGTATCCCATTCAGACAAAGGTTTGAGCATGACACAATCTGAACACACTTAGCGTCAAATCAACAACATAGGTAAATAAATAAACAGTGTGTAGTCTTTATGTGTGTGCTGTGTATCAGTTGACAAAGTTGATTAGTACAATAGAAGTATAGAAGTCAAGTTCATGCTTCAATTGTATATTAGAGCATCAAAGGCACATAATTTTGGTAGACAATTTTTTCCTTCCAGCATTTCTAGAGAAGGATTAATATTTTGACTAAGGTGTCTGACACTTTAATTGTGATTAGTTGATACCACTTTACATTTTTTGTGTTGAAGGACAAGAAAATAGAGACTCTCTCTGAAGACACACCGACACTAAATAGTAAAAACAAATGTAGACAACGGTGGTAACTTGTGTAGTCACATCACATCTGAGCTTTTCATATCCTGTCCTGTGTATTCATCTTCAAAGTAGTAACGAATCTTAACTTACACATGATATTACGACACATATGCCCTTTTAAATTGAGAGAGTTTAAAGTATTTAAAAAATAATTTATACTTGTTGAAGGAAAATACTTTTTTGTTTTGAGTTTATAAAATAACAACTAAAATGGCAATAATATTTGCATCATATATGGTGTGAAATTAAAAACAAAGAGAGTTTAATGATAATAACCTTTAATAGTCAAAATACACTTTTACAAACTGCATAAGAAATGTAACAAAAATATCAAAATTTGTCATTGAAATAAATTTTGCTAAAATTAAGAGTCAACAAAATGAAAAAAAAGTCGGTTTCTCTTGATACATTTGGTTAGTGTTGAAAAGAAAATGACGGACAAAATGACTGATCACAACATGTTATAATGATTTGTTTCCTTGTGTGAATTTTTGCGCTAAAAATAATTGGTGAATTTTTTTGACTACATAAGGAGTCCTTATTGAGGACATATGATGAAGATTAATCATGTTATAATATGGTACAAATACTGAAAGGATAGTCTAAAAAATATGACAATGGTTGTACTCTAACTCATACTCACTCTCTCCATATCTTGTCAGTTTACATTTAATATGAATCACATGTCATGTATTTTATATCAAATGATACAGTTGCATATAATATGTAATATACTATGTGGTGTAACTTTTTACACACATTTTCATTCATAGGATGAGCAAGAACATAACAAATATGTATGTCGACCACAGAGAGTTTAGTTTGTGGACAGTGTAACTGGACACTGGATGGATATAAGTACAGAGATGATCTGTATTTATGTGCACACTTTTTCTATTGTGTACTACACATCATCATCACAATACAGGGAAGGCTCGTGGAAGCTCTGTGTAAATTTTGCTTTGTACCAAATGAGAGAGAGACAGAGGATTTGATGATGGGTGTGGGTGTCGAACTGAACACGATTTGACTAACCCATGTTATAATATAATGTTGAGTGTATATGGACCAGAGATGTTGTCTCTCTCTCTAAATTTTCTTAGACCCGCCGAGTCAGGCAACTTGACAACTACATTGGTTCCACATGGTTGTCTTCTTGTATCCATTATACTGAAGGCAACTTTTGCAATAAGAATTTCTCATTCCCCTTGAAAAAGTCATGGTGGTAATAATTATTTTTTTGTAAAATTAAAATTCTCGTGATATTCCATTGAATCTCTACACACACCTCGTCATCAGACTCTTTTTCTATTGTGGCTAAACTTAAACATTAATCTTTCCTTTTCAATACATATTTTTTTCTTGTAAACTTTCCAAAGATACAGTGGAAACGTCCAAAGATAAATATTAAATCATTCCTCAAGTTGTGTGAACGGGTACAATAATACATTGAGTAACTTTTTAAAATTTAATAGAACAAATATTTAACCAAAGTTTTATTGTGCATACACAAAAGTGACAGTTACAAACTGGTCAGCTCTAGTTTTGAGATATTTAAAACACAAAAATTAACAAAGAAATGTGACCTATCATTTTTTTAAAAAAAAACTTGTCAGAAATTATTCCAATAATAAACTTTGATAATTGACGATATCCACTATAACTGTAATCTTGTAATGAGGATTCTTCACTAATTTTATTTGACAGTGTTAAAAAAAATATATCGCGTCTGCCAAGCCATGTCAATCAACGTTTCTGTTCCTTAAGACATTTTTTAACAAGAGATTAAATTGTTTTATTTATACTACAAGTCAATAGCTGGGGTCTCATCAGGTACACACACTCAAGGTTAGTTACAATGCATTTTTTTAAATTTTATCAAATATACTTTATACCTACAATTTCGCCGGTTATGAATTGTCACCTGAATATAATGAAAAAAAATTCCTCTTTATCATACACAAAATCTTGTTTACTTTTTTCTCTTGAAAAAAATTAAAACGTGTGCTCTACTCTCTAACCTTTTTTGTTGACAGCTCATAGATTATTTTATCGTTTGATATATGTACATGTACTTATATGTACTACATATGTACACAAAAAAAAGAATCCCAATTTCTTGTGCAGTGATCCCTCACACTAGTCACACTTTATTGACATCATACTGATGTGAGCCCTTGGCGTTTGCTGTAGTCAAACGTGTAAAATATTTATCCAGTCTAGGCATAGTTTTTGTATGGCTCATCAAAAAATCAACATAACAGGAGAAACTTTTCCATGATTACAGAATCACATGATCGTCTAGTCCCCTTTGTCGACAGTTATCAGTATTTTTAGCGGTGTTCTAGGCATAGAGACAAATAGCAGCAGTCACGGGGACACTTAAAATTTTTATCAAAAAAAAAGTTTATTCTTTGATACAAAGAAACATGTGTCACATTCATGTTATTTTTATCCTCAAACCATTAAAATTAATATACTTATCCCATCCACATAAGTAATGTATTTACAGATATCTACACAAAATTATAATCTTGTAAATTTACAAATTGAATCAAAAAACATTCATAAGTAGAAAAAAAAGTAATATTTATTAAATTATTAATAATGCATAAAAATTAGTTTGAACTCATCAAATATTAATCAAGTCAGTCGGGATGATTTAAAATTACTAAATGAGATGAAGGAGACATTAATTAAATGGTTATAATCAGACTTACTTGCCTCTCTCACATGTGTAATGTGTTTGAATGCACTTTAGAACCATAATTTTTATGTTATGTCATTGACTTGGATTTTTTAGTCCTGTTTTTGTTGTTGGGGTTGGGGTGGTTGAGGGTGTATGTCATGTCATGATATATAATCAAGTTAACTACCTATTTGATATATTGGTATTATTCACAATCAGTTCCGTTTTTCATGATCTCATCCTGACTTGCAAATTGAGATGCTGGGGCTCCTATTTTATTACCTATGGGAGTAAGTACACAGACACAATTCTTGTGACTTGACGACTCCCCCTCCCCGCATATATGGTATAATGACTGTAAAACCCAGACATGGCCGTTCTTTTTTTCTTTGGAAATTAACCATGAGCTTTTTCTTACCATAAAAAACTTTTGTCAACTTGCTCTCTTCCTATTCAAATTATTATATGAAACAAAAGACATAAACTTGTACTTGTTTCATTTTAAGAGAGGTAAAGGGAATGACCTCGGGTTGCTGGAGATGGTTTAGAGTTGGACATTTTGAAAATCCATGAATCCACCCTACTCCAACAAAATAAATTTTTGCATAACTCTAATCATATACAAATTCAGAAAAAGTTTTAATATTTCTCCAGTAGCATAGGCACATTACAACGATCTTTGATCTAAAACAAGTACACCCTCTCCCTCACTACAAATCCAGACGAAAGAGGGACAAAAAATCCGCACAGTGGTTGCATAACTACAAATTGTAGTCTACAATATTTCCACGTGGAGTATGGAGGTGTAAACATGTTTTGTGTAGGTTTCTTCTTACAAGAAGAAAACAGGTTAGTATCAACTAACCAAGTAACAAAATGTTAAGTCAAATGCACTTTTTTTAATTTGGCGACCATTGTAACAGTATCCTGGACAAGATTGTCCAGTCTCTTGTTCCTTTACCTCTTGATTATGCCCCTCGTGATCTTAACAGAGGACTTGTGAGTGAGGTAGCTAAGGACAAGGAAAATAAAATGATTGTTTTGTCATTCTTAGTGTGAATTATTGGTTAAATGTTCTACACCCTCAAGTTTTTGTTTAGGAGCAAGGAGCAGGAGTTTACTGTTTGATGTATAACAGTTTAAAAATTTAATTGTCTATGTGCCAAAGTTTAGTATTATATGGTAAATTGATAGCTTGTCCATTAAAGACTATAGAAAATCTCTCTCTCTTTCTCTCTCTGTGCTAAAAATAATGTCATTCAGCAATAAGGACAATATTTGAGAGGAATAATAAGGGGAATTTTATTAATAATATTGCTGTTTTATTTTATTTAACGACCGACTTAACTCGTTACAAGTGCTTTGTACGAAAAAAAAAATAAAGACAAGTTGGAGTATATGGAAGCACAACACTAATTTACTGTCTACAGAGAACTTTGCAATCAACCACTTTATAAATCACATACATACCACTACTATTTAGTACACTCTACTATACTCTAACATTAGGAATGACACGTAAATATTCACCATGTGCTACTAGTACAAATACAGATATAGCCATCCAACAGTAATGGATAACTGTCCCTTCTCGCATATTCAGTAAATGAACTTTGATAGAAAATATTTAACATGGTCTTTCACGTCAAGAAGAGGTGAGGGTACATCTTCATTGGAGTCAGTGAGAAAAAGTTTAACATTTTATAGCGTGAGATTAGAACAAAAATTTCCATCAATCTAAGGAGAATGTGGAGCTCGTGGTGGGGGGAACACATTGAAAGAAATTAATTTTTGTGGACTTCAGTTAACTTTAGTATCTCGTCAAATTGAGACGTGTGTGGACAGTGAGAAGATGAAGGACGTTTAATTATTTTTCTTGTCCGTTTTTTCTCTGTTTTGTGTGTGAGAGTGAGTGTGTGTATAGCTTTTCAGTGTTTGAGATTTAAATTGAAAATTTTATTTTGAATCTCAATTAATTATTGAATTTTAATAAAAAACAAGAGTTTCAACATGGGTAAAAGACAATCAACCGGGGATTCTGAGCCGGGGGCGAATGAAACTGTGGCTGTTGAGAGTAGTCCATTAAATGAAAATGAGTCACCAGAGCAGGTACACCATTTTTAATTAATTTTTTTGTATTTATATTTAATTATTTAAGATTAAAATTTATATAAAAAAAGTCATATACCTCGTTATTTCAATAATATTAAATGGAGCATTAATTTGAAGACAAAATTTTTAATTAGTCTTTGATGTGTTTAAACAGACTTTTATTATACTTTTGTATGAAAAATGAAAATAATTTATTGATGACATGGAATTACAGGACGGTCAAGGGATTCGACTCAAAAAAGAGTTGGGATTGGTGGATGGAGTGGCTATAATTGTTGGAGGAATCATTGGTGCTGGAATTTTTGTCTCACCAAAAGGTGTGCTA
This sequence comes from Arrhopalites spinosus, assembly GCA_034700945.1. Classification (NCBI taxonomy): domain Eukaryota; kingdom Metazoa; phylum Arthropoda; class Collembola; order Symphypleona; family Arrhopalitidae; genus Arrhopalites; species Arrhopalites spinosus. Next base: position 49,125 of record JAQIVZ010000217.1, on the reverse strand, counting down.
CAACAAGCTGGCTCAACAGGATTTGCTCTGGTTGTATGGGTAATTTCAGGGCTCATGTCCATGGTGGGAGCACTCTGCTATGCCGAATTAGGTATTCATTTCATTTTAAAACTCTTATTCAAAAGAAAATTAAATTCTTATCATCAATGGCTAACTGAGATTACAAATAGACTCCTGTCCTTGTCCCTTGTCAATTTTGCAAAAAAATAAATAAATATTTATTTTGAGACTCAAAAGAACTTGCAGACGTGTAGGAATAATTATATTAAAAATATTATTTTCATGAGATTGGAACAAGACAAGGTCTCCTATTAAAAATATTGTAATTTCTCATTACCTTTGAAAAAAATATTCCTCAGTTCTTATTGAGTTAGAATATGGTTGACTTGTGACTATTCTTATCAGTCTCAGACATGATTTGAATGGACAAAATGAATGACAATGATGGTAGTCAACATTTAGTTGACTCATGACTTTATCTCACACAAAATGTCCATGTGATGTTCTAATAAATTTTAATTTAATCCAATTATTATTATTAATTTTAATTTATCAAAATTTAATTAAGGTACTATGATACATAAAAGTGGAGGTGACTATGCCTATGTTTTGGAATCCTTTGGTGCTCTCCCTGCCTTTTTGTATCTTTGGGTAGCTTTAGTAAGAAAAGAACATTGTTGTACATACATTTCAGTACATATTTTAATTGTTGTCATTTTATTAATTAAATTCATCTTTTAATTACTAGATCATCATTGTCCCTGCAGGGAATGCAATTTTGGGTATATATTTTATTTGCTCACAAAAATAAAACTGACAATTTTCTCCAATTCTCAAACTAATTTTAAATTTGTTGCAATTTTTTTTAAAATTATATTTTTACACAGGCTTGACCTTTTCGTCTTACATTTTACAACCATTTTGGCCAGAATGTGAACCACCAGATGTGGCCGTCCGACTTCTGAGTGCAGGAGCAATTTGTACGTTACAATTTAAAATTCAAAATATTGATTTTCATAACAACTTGTCTAATATAGTTAAACAGATTAAAAGTTAATGTTAAGACGAGCTTAAATTTACGAGGAGTACAAAGTAGGCGTCACGTTTTTTTTTCTTCTCATTCATGAACTCTATTTATTTAGACATGATGATCTTTCATGTGGTTCATTGTGTTAGGGGGAATGATGATGATGAGAGAACTTTAGGAGGTTCACACTTTAAATTAACTGATTTAGTGAGTGATGCGTGTTGGACTTCATTAGTCCCTCATAGATTGACACAGAGACTAATCTTTCATACTCTTCTCATTTTTTATAAACTTTTGTAGGGATATGTGAGATCACATAAGAGTATAGTTTATGTTTTGTATTTATATAATATTTAATATGTTGATAATATGTCTATGATTCTAATTCTACAGCTCTTTTGACAGCAATTAATTGCTATAATGTCAAGTGGACAGCACGAATTCAAGACTTTTTTACGAGGTTAGTTAAACTTTTTTAAATTATTTAATGTTATACAATAAATGTTTCTAATCATTGAAAAAAAACAAACCGATACAATACAAAGAGACAACATAATAGATATTGAAAATTAAATGTAAATGGGATGCGAGGCATGAGTTTTTACAAGAATGGGACAATTAATATTAATATTTTATTTATTTTCTCTTGACATTCAGTATGAAAGTTCTTGCTTTGGTTGTGATCATCATTGCTGGCATTGTAGCCCTCTGTCTAGGCACAACAGAAAATTTAGCTGACCCATTTGAAGGGACGACTAAAGAACCAGGAAGAATTGTTCTTGCCTTTTACTCTGGTCTATTTTCATATGCCGGATGGTTAGAATAAATATCATTTTATTAAATTTTTTTTGAAAATTTTATTGAGTGGATCATTATTTCATTGTTTGAGTACATTTAAATGATTTTGTTTTATTATTTGGCTTGCAGGAACTATTTAAATTTTTTAACCGAGGAAATTAAAGAACCTAATAAGTAAGAACTTTAATGATAGTAAAGCTTCTCCCCTCCTCCTCTTTTTGAGTACTAGTTAATTTAACTAAATGTATTTAATATTGTTTAAACTTTAGTAGTAATGCATATATTACAACATTTACTAATGAAATTATAGAAATCTTCCTCGTGCTATTTGCATCTCTCTACCCCTCGTCACTGTCATTTTTACTTTGGCCAATGTCGCATATTTCGTCGTACTCACAAAGGCAGAAGTTCTTGCGTCCAATGCAGTGGCTGTGGTAAATAAATGACTTTTTTAGTTGTGATGATCATTAAATTAAAAATCAAATTTTAATTTTAATAAAAATCAATTTATTTTGTATGACAGACATTCGGTGACAGAATTCTTGGAGTTATGGCTTGGTATGATTAAATGACCAATAAATCATTTAGTATTTAATTTGGTAAATTAAATTAAAAGATTTTTTAAATTATGATTAGGATCATACCTGTCTTTGTTGCTTGTTCAACATTCGGAGCATTGAATGGAGCCATTTTTGCCTCATCTCGTCTAGTTTTTGTTGGGGCTCGAGAAGGTCATTTACCACGAGCTCTTGCCCTTATCAATGTTTCAACTTATACTCCAATTCCAGCTCTCATTTTCCTTGTATGTGCAATTTAGATGTCTTTTGAATCTTTAAAATTTATCATTTTATCTTATATCTCAAGTTAAAATGGATTGAGACCATATTTTTATGAATTTTACTTTTCAGGGAGTAATGTCCATCATTATGTTAATAATGAAAGATGTCTATGTCCTCATAAACTACTCATCTTTTGTCGAAGCTAGTTTTTGGGGTGTGTCAATTGCCGGTCTTATTTGGCTCAGATATAAAAATCCCAAGGCAGAACGACCCATTAAGGTAAAGATTATTAATAGAGATAATTTTAGAGATCTCAACTTTGTAGAGCTAGACTCAGAGCCAGACATAAATCATAATGTTAATGTAATATTTAAACACAAAAGTTACTCGTCAGTTAAATCCTGTTTAAAATTTTTACTACAAGTGTGCAGGTGTATTTTAAAAATAATGGTTAGTAGTAAAACTAAGTTTAGGATTATAAATCAAGTTGAATTGGATGACACACATTTTAATTGACTTTATTGCGTAATACACACTCTCTTGATATTTAATATGTAGTGAAATATTGATGAACTGATGGGGCACACGCACAAAAAAAATGATTATTTAATATTTGAATGAAATTGACAGGTCAGTCTCGTGTTTCCAATACTCTTCCTCGTTATCTTATTCTTCCTTGTCTGTGTGCCCATCGCCTTGAATTCTGCCTCTGAGATTGGGGTGGCTCTCATCATCGTTGCGTCTGGAATTCCCTTCTATCTTGTCTTCATCTACTGGAAAAATAAACCCAAATGGCTCAAACGTTTAGGGGGTAAGTTCCATTTTTTTTTTAATTAGCTTCCTCACTATGTTCATAATATCTGTCTGTGAGCTCTAATCCTCTTTCAATTAATTTTTTATCATAAAAAGGCCCTCCTTTGTGAAAACTTCCATTTTCTGTTTTTTTGTGCCTTTGTTTCTGTTTTTGTTTTTTTTTCTCTCTCTCTCTCTCTTCCAATGTGTAAAGACCACAAATAAGACAAATTGGTCATTTACATGAAATTTGGCTCCGGTGCTTAGAAAAAATGTTTTGAAAAAAACGATAAAATAATTTATAAAAAAACCACTGACGTTTTTTCTTTTGTTTTGTTCTATCTATTTTACAGCTTTTGGTACGTCAAACGCAATCCAAACAGACGGTGAAGGCGCACCGCTTTTACGCAATAATAAACCACGTTTCATACTCCCTTATTTCCCTTCTGATAAAGATAAAAATAATATTAATGACAGTAGTTCACCTGAAAATCCATAAATAATGAAACATTTTTGAAACACACATCTTGTATTATTTGTCTTTGTATGTAAATATTATTTTTATAAAAAAAATAATTATCTAATATTAACTCTATGTAACATTACCTATACTATTTACTACTTTGTAGTATAAAACGATCGTCTAATCTTCTTAAAACTTTCTCTGGTTCATGAACAAGTTTGTCCCCGAAAAAAAAATTTCTCTTAATTTCTGTCTCTTGTATTTAGTCAAGGTCAATGTCAATGACTGTCGTGTTGATGACATTATGCTTTTTTGTGTCTTGATTCTCTTTGTAATTCTGTATAATATACATATTATGTATCACATGCTGTAAATTATCTACGGAGAACGCCTGAGGCGTATTAAATAATTAAAAAATGAGAGGACTGAATTACAAGATTTACGGTACAAAAAATAAGGTTCAGTTTAGGTCAATGATTGTGATATTACATTTAAAAATGTATATTATTCAAATGTTTGTTACAGTTAGGTAAATAGACTGTTTTTTTAAAAAAAAAACTGTGATCATTGTGGAATACGTCAGAAGTACAGGTAGTTTGTCTTGAATCTTGTCATTGAAGGAATAATTTAATTCTGAATTCTGACTTGAGGCCAGGGTCGCTTATTTTTTTGTGTAGAAATACAAAATGTGCCAAGAGAAAGTGAGTTAAGTATGCAGGCTCGAATGACTTTCTTTTTTTTTCATATTTATGAAATGGCTAAAGAAGTCAGAATTTTTAGACATGATCTTTTAAATAGTCAAAAAGGCAGTTTACTTAACTTGAACCATTAGACTTTTTTAAAGGTTGTTTTAATTGTTGTGTATAGTTTAGTGTGTGTGTAGATTATAAATTTGTAAAATTAATGTTCCAGTCAAGTACCTGGTTTGTAGACTCTCTTCTCTCTCAAGTATGAATAAAAATGAAGTCAATATCCCTTTTTTAAATATTATTTTAAAAAACATTTAATTAATTTCATTTATTTACTAAACTAAATATATATATATGGAGTGGAAAAGACGTACTCAAGAGCATGTAATTAATTTGCAAGGACAATTTCGTGCATGTCATCAACTTGAAGATTTTTTTAAATATTGAGAAAATTACGTCTCAATTTTAAAGAGAATTTACATTTAAAAATAATTGCGAGTATGATGCATTCTCCAGTTTTAATGTATGAGACTGTCTTTGCATGCTCATCTCAAGTAGTGATTTAATGCATGTAGAAAATAGTCTTGAAAGTATTTTTATTAATATTGTCGTATATTTGTAGAGAAAATGTCGTAGTCATGTTGCTTTGCACGTGCAAATTTATCTCAATTCCCTTTTTTTGCAAAAAGAATTTAATATCATCCCTACAATTTTTCACCTCTTTGAATCTGTACAGAAAAATGAACATAATTTAATATTGCAATCAATAATTGCTCCATATTAAACTTGAAAGTTCAATTTTGTCATTAAATTCTCTGTGAACTCTGCTTATGGGTCAGCATGTAAAAAAAAAGTTTTTATCAATTTCATGGTCATGTCAAAAGTCTTGTCCTCTAATCTGTATTAAATCATTATTGAGTAATTTTTTTCTCCTAGTTTATTAGTCTCACTTGTCTCATTATTTACATGAGATAAAATTAATTTTCTTGAAGATTACTATAAATTAAATTACTATTTTTTTCATACAAAACTAATATTTTATGCGACTTTATTATGTCTTTTGTCAATTTAACTGTTTTATTAGCTAACTTGCACTTGTCACTTGTAAATAAATTGAAGCCATGTAGAATATGTTGACTTGATGGTAATTTAATGGGTGAAAATATTCGTTCAGAATATTGTTTTTTTAAAAACACGTGTTAAAATTACAGAGAAGTGTGACCGGAGCAGTGCACTATTTTTTAAGGGTCTTCTACCAGAATCTCAGCCCACGGACAAAGGTCTTTGAACTCTCTCTCTCTCCAGAGTCCAGCAATAAATCTACAAGGACTTTTTTAACTCAATTTAAAATTATATCACAATTAAGGATTTCAAGTTGTAATTTTTATTTACATCATTTTATCAATCAAGACATAACAAAATTTGATGTAAATTTATCAACATTCCCTCATGGCAATAATAACTTTTAAATGCTTTTTTTCAGATATTGGAATTTGAAGCAAATGTCAGTAAAATCAAATGTCTATTTAATTTTAATTAAGTCATTTTTAATTATGTCATTTTTTTAAAAGAATCAAATGACAAGGAGATAATCAATGAATATAAATTAAATATTTTAATTGTAATTGTTGTAAAATGAAATATTAATTTAACTTTCTTTTGTTTTTCCAAATTGAAAAATTGAACAAATTATGTAAATAATTTACATGTCAATTGTTATGTATGTAAAGTACCATATATTTATACACTGCCACTATAGTTAATAGTAAAACAAAAAAAATCATAATAAAATTAAATATTAATTTGCTCTTACCTCTTTTAAGTAGCGTTTAATATTAATTTAATTATGATGAAAAATATAATATGTAATAATAATTCCATCACAATGAAAAGGAACCATTTTAGTGAAGAAGATGTAAATAAACAATAAAATGTAAATGTTCTTCAATATCGCAAATGACGTCAAAGAATGAAGAATCTCAAGAAGAAAGAACAAACCCAAAAAAAAGAAAGTCAAAGTTGGAAGAACAGACAACAGACTTTATCCATAGATTCTCTATGAATATTTAATAATTAATTTAATTAATAATGTAAAATACAGTATAAAATATCTTATACAAAAAAAAACAAGATACTAGTTCACTATATAGAGTCCCTTTGCAAAGAATATATTTTATAAGATTATTCTAACATAATATTCCTATATGTATGTATACATATTTACTTATTGTTAATAGTGTTGTTGTTGTTATTTTTAATTTTTTGTATTATTATTATAGGAATGGTTCATTCCAAACTTAGCCCAAATGTTTGTACAATATGTTCTATAGTACTTTAATGGAGAAAATATTGTAGAACCAAAAAGTTGGGCTACGTTTGAATGAACCAATCCAGTAACATAAAATTTTACTTTTTATCTACAGGGTGACGAGAGCAATTAAAATTTTTGAATGAAAATAAATTGACTTGAAAGTTTTCTACATTAATTATGAGACTCCATTATTTTATTATGCTGACGAGTGAGAAAATCTCATAAAATGAAAAAACTTGACTCTCATTAATGATTAAATATTTTGAGAAGTAAAGTCAATTTATTTTCACTCAAACTAATTTTATTTTCAAACCTTTGTGTGTCCTAATAAGTTTATATATCAGTCATGATCAGTAGACCCGCTACTGTCTTCATTTTGTTCTTAGAATTTAAATGGCAACATTCTTTTATATATATACAAATAATTTACAGTCATTCTCAAGTTAAAACTCAAAATTTTGCAAAAAGGGCAAAATGCAAAAAGTTACAGATTTAATAGACAAAGTTTTTTTTAAATGGATTAAACATGGCGTATTTAAAATTAATGTCAACAAACTCTAAGAAATTTTTCATAACTCTCTTAAATTACATAAATATTATCTATAAAAATTGGATTGACAAGAAACTTTTTTTTTGGCAAAAATCCTTGTACCTAAAAACTTGAAGAATTAGTTGTATTTTAGGTAAATTCCAAAACACATTTTATTTTGTCTGTTTGACAGGATGACACTGATCAATGGAGGTAAGTTTTTTTTCAATTAATCTTTTTTTTAATTTTAAGTCTCATCTTGTAGCTCTCTTTTTTACCTCAGCACACTTTTTTTAGAGATAAAAAGTATAATAAAATAATAAACATTTTTTTTTACAATTGATATGAAAAATATAATACCCTTCCATTTTCCTTTTCCTAAATTTGGCCACCACTGAGTATTTTAAATCTATTTAAATATTTATACACCATGTAAAATACTTTTGGATTAATTAATTACTAAAAGCAAGTTTTTGGTGAGGAATATGAAATCTTAATTATCCTTTTTTTAATTAATGGAGGCTTATAATTCCGTGGAGAAGAGAGAGTTTTAAGGAAGATTATTTAATTTTGTGGTTACAGATAACAGCCTCGTCTCTTGCCAAAAGTTTTTGTGATTTCATTCATTATTCTTGTTCCCAGCAGCCGATTTTGTTTCCTTTTAGAGGTAAAAAAAATAAATATTTTTTAATTTTATTTTTCAATTGTTTTTTGTATTAAATTTAATTTAATTGTACTTGATAGCAAGAGTTGTCTTTTTGGGTCTTTTTTTCTTTTTGATACCCGGACGATGAACTAAAAATGCATTATCTAGGACCATAAAATCATAGTCGAGGATGCAGAGTGCAAAACCCTGAAATAATTAAAAAAAATTGTTATGTTTATCAACTCGTTAAGATCAAGAGAAAGATTATTTTTATGTCAGGACATGAAACCGGTAGAAAAAAATCAATACAATTTTTTTGTGTGTTCATCATTCTGCAATTATTATCATTTTTTTCATTGCAATTTTCAACATTAGCAAGATAGACAAAAATTTAAGGAGAATTTTAATCATATTACTTGACTCCAATATTTATACAGTCAAATATGTTGAACTTTACACAAGAGAGTTGTTTACAAAGATAAGTAAACAGAATTAAGTTTGATGACACAAAAAAATTGAAATATTTGCATTCACTTTGGCTAATCCATAAAAAGAGTATAATAATACTAACGACATGCATAAATAAAATGGCCTTTAATTATGAGTCTCAAATTCATGGGATAATGACAATGTCTAGTAATTATCTCATGGATTTTTTTGTGCATTATGAATACATAACACGGTAATTGATAATAGGCGTTGACAGTGAGGAGAGCCCAAATAATTGTATAGCCGTGAATAAATTAAAATTTATACCTGACTCATCTTGTCTCTCAGTCCTTCCCAAGTGAGCCTTTCATCATACCATGGCTCTTGATTTGTTCCAAAGTAAATGGGCTCCCAAAACTAGAACAAAAAAGTAGAAACAATTTTCATTAGGGATTTGTATTTGAAATTTTTTTAATTATAATGTCACAGTTATAAACTAAATGAAATGTTCATTGAGCATTACAAAGATTATAATTATTCAATTAAATAAGTTTGCATGATGTGAACACATAAAAATTTTGACGCACCTGGAACGGTCGTTTTCTCTTTGCGACGACAAAAACGTTTAAATTAGTTGGATTGTAAGGAGTTTTGAGCCATGTACTATATCTAGAAAAATGAAGTAAAATATTTTAGAAATATTAAATGACAAAAAATGTAGGAGATAAATTTTTACCTGGGTACTTTATGACATTCTGGGCAGACATATTTATGAAAAGGCACTGCATTATTTTGTTTGAGTAAATGTAATAAATCTTGTTTAGTATCTGGAATATTCATAGTCTCCTCCACCTCAAAAATGGGAAGAACATAAACCCGTGGATTTCTTGGATGATTGTCACCATTTTGAAGTTTAAGTAATGCCAAAGCTTCTTCACGGACAGTCATTTCGAGAAATTTGGGAATGATCTCTACGGATGGATAAAGTTCTATATCTGATGCTAAAATAAAATATGTTGATGCTTCCCGTCTAGCTAAATTCCTTGCCACATTCACGGGGTAAGATAATCCCTTATCTTTTCTGAATGATGGAATCTCGTCCCCGAATTCCGGTATTTGATTACAATTTACTAAATTATTATTCAAAATAATTTTTTATTTTACGACTTTCATCTAAAAAAAATATTTAATTTGAGTCCCACAACAAACCTGATTTAATTGTCTCATTAATACTTGGAATCGGAGTCTCTTTAGTGAATTTGGTGTCAAAGAAAATATGAAAAGTGACAAGAAGTTTAATTAGAGGACTTGTACACTCTCTGAGAAATTGTATACGACGATCAGTCTCTTCAAAATCACTGCCTGGAGCGTACCTTCATTTTTTACATTCAAAAAATTAATTATTACTAAAAATTACCAATTAATTAATATTTAAATTTTTAAAAGTAAAAAATACAATGCAATGGAGATTGGTCCTTCCCATCCTATGTGGAAAAAATACAATTAATTCATCTAATTTTAAAACCTAAAAAATCATAAAAAAAAATTCTTACGTTCAGAGAGAGGGACAAGATTATCAAGATATCTAAATTCTCCATGGGTTGTATAAGTGATGGACTCATTAAAGTCAAAGCTCCAGGAAGCAGTTAAATAATTGGTGACAATAGTATATTTATTATGTTGAGACACCATTCGATTACTTCGACTACTACTACTAGAAATGAGATTCATTCCACCAAAATTGTCATCATTGAAAGCACGAGAGGAAGTGTTCGTAGTAAAATTGTCATCACTTTGATTAATAAATTTAATATTGGACAAGGAGGGGTCGAGATCCTGGAGTGAACTAGTAGAGAAAATATGTGTTTCAGATCGATTCCGTCGATAATTTAATATTCTTAATGTTGACTCAGATACAACTGGAGTACTCGAGAGGGGTGTCTTGAGGGTCATTGCGATTGTCGATTTCTTAATCATTGTAATCCTATCCATCCCCAAATTCTTGACGACTGTATAATTTAAAATAAATGTCGCACAGCATATCACCACAAATATGTATAAACTTCTTCGCTTGTACATTTTGTCCCCCAAAAAAATTTCACTGTACAACTGTTAAAACTTTTTCTGCTTTCTAATCATTTTCTTCCATTTTCAAAAATCAAGACGATAAATTAAAATTCACTTTGAAATATCTATATTATTTTTTTTAAAAAAAAAGTTTCATTATTTTCTCCCATTTCTCATTGTATCTGTAGAAAATGGAGACACTTGAAAAGTCTTTGTTGTTCCATATAATTGAAGAAGAAGACACAATAAAAATAAGGGGAGGTGTGTAGAAATTATATTTATATTTGTACAAAATAATGATTTAACAAGGTCAACGAGGTCGTCCATGAGGAATTTGATTGACTCTTCCCCTGTCAACATTTTCAATATTTGATCAAGGAAAACTAAAACCATTAACACTACCACCGTCGTCACTGATATTCCTACTGGTCGTACTACTACCAACTTTTCTCCGTCTCCCTGCTCATGACAAAGTTGACAAAGACGAGAGTCTGGTTTTTCCATAGTGTTCCCCTCCACGAAATTAGTATCAAGTACATCTCAATGGAAGTTATATGTCGTTCAATATATTATACATATACGTACACAAGAATAAATTGAGTTCGATTTTTTCCCCAAAAGTGTCTAGCATTCATTTCTTCACTTTAAAAAAAAGGACAAGTGTCTCATCCTGTCTAGTGTCTGTTTTGTTGTTGAGCCTTTATGAAAGGTTTTCTTTTCTTGCTTTTTTTAGTTGATTGATATGAGAAATGATTGTTGTTGGGATCTATTGTATAATGTAGAAAAAAATGATAAATAAAAATGGTAATTTCTTTTGTCAACGACACACGAGTACCGTTGAGTAGGCTGAATTTAAAGACTTAACTTGAATATCACTAAAAGTTAAATTTCCATGTACACTTTCACTAATGACCAAATAAGGTCTAAAAAATGTAGTTCACAAAGTCACTCTTGCTGACGGTAGTGGAGATAAAGTAAATATACATGTTTTTGGTAAACTACCCGTACATATAGGCCTGAGAGAGTCACACAATTATCGATGATTTGAACGGACGGCATCGCATTAGTGAGGCTTTGTCGTCCACTAATAATAATATAAAAAAAGACGCGAGAATTGTAGATCCACCAAAGCCGCCTTTTTTGTACCCTTTCTTGTATACTCTGTCTGTGTCTCCGTGTTTTTTTTTCTGGATGGAACTCAACTGACAGGAATAAAGAGAGAGAAATATATGTGTATACCTTTATATTGACTTTTGTCCTTTTTTCACCATAAATTGCAACCTTATTTTGGAAAACAGAGAGAGAAAAACATTGACTGTACAGATACATGGAAAATACACTTGGAAGTACGTGGAATGATTTCAAGGGGAAGGATATATATTAGAGATAGCTAGGTAACGGCAACGGGAAATAGTGAGATTCATTTAAAAAAAAAGAAGAATTTTTAAATTAAATTCATCTCGAGTCTCTAGGTCACAAGCACAGTCAAACAAAAAAATTGTTTCATTTTGAATACAATGGTAACCTAATTAAATTTAGACGGAAAAAGTCGTGACTTTGAAAAAAATAATTGTGGAAGGGAAATGATTTTCATTCATTTAACCGCAAGGTTAAAAATTCTAGTTAAGGTATAACACTTTTATGAGACATGACATAATGTGTGTAAAATTGAGAGTAGAATTTCATATAAAAAAACAAGTAAAATATTTTAATTTTTCATGAAATTGATAGTCTCAACTGTACAATTACAATGAAATGTCACCCAAAGTAAAATGTATATAATTGACAAAATTTATTACACGGGGGGAAAAGAAACAGGAAATAATAGGGTAGAGGGTAGACTTTACTATCAGATATTGGGTGATGACGTAAAATTGTACTCGTGTTTATAACAAAAGAAAGTACCCAAGAGAAAGATGATTTATTTTTTAAATTCTTTTTCTTTTTCGTCAAATAAATATTTACCTACCAAGATCGTAATTGTGAATTTAATTGTAGCACAAAACAAGTAAAGATGCTGAATTCTCCAGTCTTGAATAAAGTAAATTAAAATGACGCACAAATTAAAATGGAGAGTAAGAGCGGATTTTGGAAAAAAGTAAAGTAAAGTGAAAAGTGAGACTGTGGATAATTAAAATGGAGAGTTAAATAATTTTGTTTAATTTTCATGTGTTGTTATTGCTCTTGTTGTTATATCGTGACTATCAAACGTGTTGTCTTGTATTGCCATCAATTTCCTGAATTGAAATGAAGATAGAAGAGAGAGAGAGACATTTTCTTTGGCAATTTAAAATCGATCCTATTTAATATTGCATATGATTGCACATGCTAAATGTCCCCACAAACTATTGCAATATCATTTGGTGATAATAGTAGCCACACACACACATGACCACAAATAAAATCCTCCTCTTGATAATGTGAACTGATTATTATATTAGACTCTTTCCCCCAAAAAACTCTCCCTTTCAAACTTTTCCTAGTGACGGCACATGGATGTGAATGATGAATAATTTTTTTTTACTTTTGGATTGATAACACACAAAAATAAATACAGATATTTCGTTTCACCATGTATATATAGAGAGAGAGATGATGATGACGATGGATATTAAATACCATTTAGATTTATGTGAGAATAAACAGATTGTTGAAGAGAGAAAAAAAAGAGTTTCAATTTTCACCAAATGAAACATCAATGAGAAAAAATTTGTGTAGTGTGTAGTACATAATGTACAATGTAGCTTTTTTACAAAAATAAAATCAAGGTTTTTTTTATATTTTGTACACTTTACACAGAGAACATATTATGAATAAATTCATATGATATTTTTTTTTGAAAAAATTGTGAATTATATATTTGATAATGGAAATGAAGGTTTACATAGTTAGTTGTACAATAATGAAGTTCTTTTCCGTCCTTACATCATTATTCGAGACACGATAATAATATTATTATACTCCAAAAAAAGAGAGCGTCATGTAACATTGTAGCACAAAAGCACTGTCTGATTGTGTTGTACCGTTGAAGCACTGGATAATGTACAAAGTACCTTTTTTGTGCAGGCAGAAGAGGAACAAGTATCTGTATACAATATGATCACTAATGTCGATGCACAAGTATAAAAAAATATTAGTGTATGGTACTCGTACTATTGAGCATGAGGAAATATTAGTCAATAAATAATTTTTTTTTTGAATAAAAAAAATAAGATTCTCAAATTTACTCTATTTTTTTGAAAGGTTTGACACGGCGTACCGTGTATAATGTACGCAATGCGGGTTCTCTTGTAGTCAAACTCTTTTCAAAAAAAAAGTCTGAAGGGGAGAGCTCTCACGGGTTTTTGTTGATGTGAAAAAAAAAATATTTATTGGCATGTTGTGTGGTCAATGTTGTTGGTATGATGTATATGTGTACTTTACAAAAGTGTTATTCTATATGTGTAACATACCATGTACAAAATGTATTATACTAGAGAGAGAGAGAGTACAATGAGGACGTCAAGTGTGCGATGAAATATAATTCTCCAGAAGAGAGAGAGAGAGTACTTGTTTGTGATAAAAGATATCGGAAAGACGATTATAGTTTTGATGTGTGTCTGACAGGATGCAGTTTCTACACTTCGTAGGAACTTACAAGACAAAACCCAAGTCGTCTGTCTATAACTTGTATCAGAAGATAATACAGAGTAAAATGGTGATGATGGATTTAAGTTGAGACTGACACTTCTTCCCTCGTCTCTTGTTTTATTTTAAATAAAATTCTTCTCTTCTTTTTCCTTTCTGTCTTCTCTTTATACAAGCCAAGTTTTGAGACGGCGGAAGACGAGAGAAGGGGGAGGGGAGCTTTGGAATTTAGAATGATACAAAGAATGTTAAGAATTGGTAAGAAAATAGGAAACTTCTCCACTTCAACAACATGTAAAAGAAGAGAGAGAGAGGGGAAAACCGGAGCTCCCGTAATATTTACAAAGTCTTTCTCATGTTTCTATTGTGTATACCTTCTCCTCCTCCTCTTACGAAAAATGCTTCCCGGTTTGCTATAAAAGAATGCAGAGTGTATATTATTATATATACAGTCGAGTATTAAAGATATTCAAGGAGAGGAAATTTTTTTTTGTACAAAAAAGATATTATATAATATGGCTTTAATAATCTCGGAACTTTATCCCTCCTCCTCCTTTTCCTCCTCCTAATGCTTTCTACTATCTAGAGTACACTACTAGACTATGCAATTCGTTTCATATTTATCAATGAATTATTAATACTCCTTTTACCTACGGTAGGTCAAACGGGTAATTAAACTAGACGAAAATCGATGTTTCCTTATGATAGGGAAATGTTGACCAAAAAAAGGGGAAAAGTTTTTCATGTTTTCGTTTTAATATATCCCAATTGTTTTTTTTGTCTGGAGGTACAAAATAATGTTGACTAATATTTACTGGATAAAATTAAAGATAATTAATGCTTGTTTTTCTAGGGGTCATACATAATTCATGTCATTTGGGTACAAACTGCTTTTTATTTTAATAACAAAGTACGATTTTAATGACAACAAAGACTTTTTTTGGCGAAAGGCACGTGACTTTTTTGAGAGAGAGAGAGGAAAAGATGAAAAAAAAAATTGGCAGAAAATCTTTTTTTTTGGCAATTTTTGGACTCTTGTACTCTTTGTGTTAAAAAAATTTAAAATTTATGTTTATAAATAATTTATTGTACATCGTCCCAGTGAAGTGATCTGGTAGACTGATAGACGGGGATTATGTAAGTCACTCAAGTCAATTTTAATATAATTTTAACGGGGTTTGAATTGTGTTAATTTTTGTACTTACATTTTGTCACTTTGAAATAACTTTGAAATAGAAAAGAATTTATTTGTATACTTAAATGTATTTTATTTTCTTGTATATTTTTATTTTTAATTTATTCTCATATTGTAATCATAATCCTCACATTGTTGAGGTTTTAAAAAAGTAATAGGTCAGGAGTTGAAAGTAAATGCTAACACAGTTACTTTAACACCTGTGTAATAACTTTATTAACACAAAACTATAATGTTGGAGATCTTGTGATAAGAGATTTTAAATTATTCATCATCTTTGTTATTATGATATTTTAATAAACATTTTATTATTGTTTTGAATAGTTTGACGATTTTTTGATATTGTCACAACCCACCAGATTTAAGTAACATGGACTTGAATCCAGAAGTTGAAATACATATTGGACGTAATGTTCCATGGTCCAAGTAAATATGCATTATTCAATTTCTTTCTTTCATAAATGGAATGAGATTGATTTTTGAAACAATGAATTAATAAGACTGCAATCGAAAATCAATAACATTTAATTTTTTTTGTTTCAGATTACCTGTCAAAGTCAAAGAGGTTAATTGAGTTATTATTTTTTTACTTAATAATGCCGTCTTTGAATCATGTTTTGTGTGAACATGAATTTTACATCATTTTATTTTTTGTTGAATTTAGATTTTTGGAAATGCTCAGAAAGGATATGAAAAGGCCGTGATTGCCTATAGTGTTAGAAATCAGCTCCGATTTTCTGAGAATATGAGTAAGTGAACAAGCTATTTACTATTTTGTTCAAAACAATGAAATTATACACCAATGTTTCATGTTTATTTGATTTTTAGTCAGAACAATTCGTAAAGATGAAGGAAAATATTATGAAGAAGTGGTAAGGTCAAAATTTAAAATACTCAACAATTTACATCTCGATCATTTTCCTATAAAAGAGGATTCTAATATGAAGGGAGGAATTAATTTTTTAATAATAATCTTTCTCTTTTTTGTGTATTAATTTAGGTTAACTACAGTAAAGATCACCTCATGCTTTATCCATATCATTTGTCTGATAGAGTTGTTAAGGGTCTTCGAATAACGCCGACACTGTGAGTTGATTTGAATACAAATGATGGAGTATGAAAGTTTTAAATCGTTGTACACATGAATTGTTTTTGTTACAGGTACTATATTTCCGTGATGGAGATGATAATGGATCAAGAGAAGTCATACGATTCTCTGCCAAACTTCACAGCAGCAGATTGTACGCAAACTAAAAATAAAATACAAATCATACATTACGAAAGATGAACTTGTTGTGTTCAAATTTGATTTGATGGTGTGTTTTTTTTAAATTTCAGGTTTAAGACTCTTGGGAATCGGCCGTAATCAGTATATAGATTTAATGAACAAACACAGAGCCAGCAGAAAATTATTTCGAAGAAAACCACCGCGAGAACTTCTTCCAACTAAACCAATTGACATATCAATTGATCCTTGGTTTGTGATTCAAGTTGGTTATGTCACAGAGGAAGATATTGCTCTTACAAAACAAAATGAAAGAAAAATTATAGACTTTATCATTGACAATGGAGGACAGCGAGCTGGGACTCTAGACTATGACTGTGTGCATAGTTTGTATAGAAAAGGACTTATTTATGTAGATGTACCTATCGATACCGATGATTACATTGTTGTTCCACCTTTGGAAGGTTTTGTAATGAATCGTGTATTAGGAGATTACTTTGAAACGCTCCTGTATAAAATATTTGTTTCTATTGATGAACATACAACAGTGGGAGAGGTATATTTTTAAAAGTATTGTACAGTTTATTCTCTATACATGATTCTTGGTGTTCAATCATTAAAATAATTGTTTACTTTTTATACAGTTATCTTCAGTCCTTGATATAGATACACAATTAATCAAAAATGCTGTGTCTTTGTATTGTCGACTTGGATTCGCCTACAAAAAAGTTATCGATGTTGGCAATATGGACCCATCGTGGTCAGACCAAATGAAGAAATGTCAGGCCAAATGGTATTGCTATTAAAAACAACCCTTTAATTATTTTGAAAAAAATTCAATTTTTCATATCAGCTAATTTACGGTGTTCTTTTGTGTTTATAGTCGTAATTCGTACGTTGCTCAAGACGAGTCTTCGATAACCGATGAATTGTGCTCTGCTTTGTCAGAAAGTGATTCCTTTTCCAGTTCTTTCGACTTGGCGACTCAGCTCAGATCACCTGATCCAAATAGTAGTGCAAACTCTAGTGCTGACCATTCCATCCTTTCCACAGGGGCTAATACAAGTCTGAACAATCCATCAAAGAGGGTAAGTGAAAAGAACAAATAGCTGATGTAATTGATATCAAGTTATATAAATTTAATATGCTCTTTTTTGTGATTGGTAGATCGCATTCCTTTATGATTCAACCTTAACTGCATTTCTCATGATGGGAAATTTGTCTCCCGTAAGAAAATAATTTGTAGTTCATTTATAATTCTCGTATCTTGATATTTTTATGGAAATATTCTGATTGCAAACAAAAAATTAAAAGATTTAATATTGTTTAAAGGGCCTAAAGAATCATGCCGTCACAATGTTTGAGGTTGGTAAAATGCCCGATGAATCACTTGACAGTTTTCTCTCCGAATTAGAGAACATTGCTTGGACTGAAGGAGAAGGAGAAGCTCAACGTTATTTTGAACATGCCAAAACATTGAGAAAGACAATCTTATTTTTACGTAATAATGCCAAAATGCGGTCCATGTCAGTAGACCTTCTGCGATGTGAAAGCCTTTTAAATCTTGACAACCAAACGTGCTCTCGACTACTAAAGAAAAATTACGCGTAAGTTGAAATTATGGATTGTGAAAAATGTAAAATTGTCATTTTTCTTTTGTTATTTTACTCATTGCTGTTTGTTATATTTTTATTAGGCTTTCAATATCAATGGCTCCTCTCAGCTACGAAGTGAGACCAGTATGCGCTGATAACTTGGCTCATTTTGGCCCAGCGATTCCGCAAGTCAATTCTATATGGTTCAAGTTATTTTTGTATTCAATAACCAATAGCGGTCCAACGTCACTTCTACTCTCTAGAGGTAATAAATAATAGAAAGTAGTTTTAATTTAAATATGCATGTCAAAATCAAACAAATATTTTAATTCTATGTTTCTTGAACAGGAACCCTACTTAATGAGCTACCTTTAGATTTAGAAGACTGTGACAAGTACTTGGTTACATCGTGGGGACATGATCCCAGTGTGATTCCCGGTGCTAATGCCATATTTACATTAAATGATGCTTTAACCCACTCTGCTGTTTTCGTTCAGGTGAGTCTTTTTTTGAAACATTACTCAATAGTTTCTTTAAAGTATTTTTACAAATATTTTTTCTTTCTTGTCTTTTTAGGCCTACGGTTTGGCCGGTGAATCTTCAACTGTGATTGTACCTTTTCCCCTTTCCCTAACCTCTAATAAAAAGGGTGAAGATAATAAGACAGGAAATGATGAATCAATTAATTCCTCACCCTCTAAACATATGTATGGTAAATGGTAAGTCGCTTGCAATTTTTTCATATAGGTGTATAAAAAATATGCTATAGATTCTAAAAAAATATTGTCAAATGTATTTTTAACTGTTTCAGATAATTTAATGTAGCAATTTTTTTGATTTTTTTCCAGGGCAAAGCATCCAGCCATTGTGAAACTGAGTAGATTATTTGATTTGGAAAGAAACTGTGGATTCATTACAATGATGAATGTACGTGGTTCTTCAAATTCTGATCATACAAAAAATTCTGACAGTGGAATTATTAAAAATGAGACAAGACAATCAAATGTACTTCCCAGATCTACTACATTATCAAATGTAGTGGAGGAAGATCAAAATATTGACATGGTAGAATTTGAAAAAATAGGGATGGCAGAGAACGAAGAGGGTGATGTGATTATAAGTAGTAGGGCTTCGACATCTATTCCTGAGCCTAAAAATGGTTTTAAAGATGACCAAAGTGCAAAAATTTATCAAGAAGAACTAGATAATGAGTTACTTGATGAACTTTCTACCTTGAATGTTAAACCACGTGGCTATGATTCCAGACAACAAAAGATTGAGTCTCTAAGATTGGATCTAAGTGATTTGAGTGGTCAAAATCTTACAAAATCTACTAAAGAGTCTAAATCATCTACCATTACAATTTCAAATAAGGATGATACTACACAAGGAGAAAATGAGCAAGACAAATTTTGGTTTGACGATTGGACACTCTTGGATTGTCAATTTGGTTTACCACTTTTCGACTTTGGCATAAATGAAACAGTTTGCGAGCAAATGGCCGTCAAAAATTTGTGGGACGAACAAAGGTAAGTCAAAATTAATTTTTTCCCCGTAATTCTGTAATTAAATTAATGACGTTATTTAAATCAGACATGCCAAAAAATTAAATTAAGTAATCACCATTTTCTAAGTTTCTTTATTATTTTATTTATGTATATAGCTTAGAACAACTGGTTAAATTCAATAAGGATCTTGGAAAGCAGCTCACAGATTTTATAGATACGTATCAGGTATGTTTTTCATTTTAACACATTATTTGTCATTAATTCACTAATAGAACTCTGGGGTTTTTATAAGAAACTGTGGGATATATTTCATTATGTAGGTGTATGTAGGATATTCTATCATCCAAGAGACTCAAATTGTTTCTTTTCAAGAGTGCTTACTATAATTCAGAGACTATTTTATTTTTACACTGCAGGCGTCAGCGATAATATTTTATTATTAATTACGTTTCCTCCTTATACATTGTAATGGCAGGTGTTTTGTGACGATATCATAGGTATACAAATTTAAGTATGTGGCTACATAATTATGTTACTAAATTATTAAATATTTCTCTGTACCACTTTGTTGCTTGCATAGTAAAATTTTTCAATGCTAATTTTTTTTCAGATAAGAGGCACATGTCTAAGACAGCATAAAAATAGATACTAGCTCAGTAGTACGCAAGTATTAGAAGACTACTACCTACTTATGTATTATTGTGCTATTCTTGTATGTAGGTACAAAGCAGGAATCATTTTTTGTTATTCAATATTATTACATGTACATATTTCTATGTATTATACAAAGAGATGGACACAATAAGGCTGTACTAATTGCAATAGGTATTCCTGTATAGTCATCTCTATCATACTTTAAGCGAAAAAAACTAGACATTTTTTTGGTAAATACAGTACCACTTTGATATAATATACATAACGTAGGACCTCCATAAATACTGATACATGAAATATACATAAGAATTTAGAATTTAGGAAACCATTTGACAAAATGTGGACCATGCCGAGTAAAATTGTTATAGTTTAACAATTCCTTTGATAGAACAACATTTTGTTATCGAGCAATGATGTTTACAATCATTAAATTTAACATTTAGAAATTGAAGGCTTCAATGCAGTTCTTCCAATTGTAGTTAAGGGCTTTAACGGCTATAATTTTTTTTTCAATTGCAGGTGCCCAGTACTTGGAATGAAGAAACGCCGTTACCGTCAAAAAGTTTCTATTGCCAGAACGGTCGACTTCAAGAATACGAGCCCTGTGATTTATAAAAGGAGACAAAAAGAAGAAAAAAAGAATTAATAGAAGATATTTAAAAAAATGCAATTTTTTTTGTCTCTCCCTACACTGAAACACTCAAAAAGGTTTCTGTAGTATTTAACGTTGGTCTCTACATTATTATTTTTTAAGAGAGACAATTTTGAAATTTCAGGTAACTAATATGTATAATGATAGATATATATTTACATGCAGAATTTTTGTTGTCGAATTTCGTCAAACGTATACAAAGTAGGTTAAAAAAACAAACAAAATAATACGCAATAGAATAAAATATTTACATGTAGTTATGTTAGTTTTTTTGCTTCCATAGAACAATTATATTTACAGAAAAAAATATATATTATACAAGTAGAATCTACTTAGTAGATCCGTACTGGCATTGTTAATTTGTTATGAAAATAAAAATGAGTTTATCGACTTATTTTTTGAACCTTAAAAAAAGTTTATGTATTCTCTCATGTATTAGATACATATACAATTATTTTTATGTAAGAGTTATGAATTTCTTAACTGTTTATTCTGGGAGGGGATCTCCGAGAACTCCAATTAGTACTGATTGTAAATTTCCTGATGTTTCTGACGCTACTACATCAGCCAACCTTTTTCCAAATTTTCCTTCAAAAAATTCTGCAATGTCCAGGAGATCAATCTACAACATTATAGACAAGACTATTATTATTATTTGAGTTCATATTGACATTGTAAGCAAAAGGAAATTATTTTGTCGATATTGTTCACCTCAGATCTTGTAACTATGATTGAAATCAAAACATCATCATCAGTGCCCTGAAATGGTTAAAATGGATAGGTCAAAATTTACTCATTAGAATGACTGATTTTTTTTGAGAAACAAAAGTGAAGGATTGCATAAAATTATTTTTTTAGAGAATAAACATTTTATTAGATCTTAAATTACAAAAATTAATCAACTTACCAATCCTGACGTAGCGTCATATAACCTCTGAGCATTGTAGGCTACCAGATTACGGAAACATTTAACTGAAAAAAAGATCAACATTTTATGTCACATTTATTTAATTAAATATAAAAATCTACGAAGTTTTAGAGTCATTAGGAAAATGTTTTACTCATGGATAGATAAGCTGTTTTAATGGCTCCAGAGAATTCAGAGTCAACAGTGTCTTCAATGGACGTCCCTCCAGAAACGTCCTCAAAGGCGTCGAATACTTCTCTCATATGTGCAGGATTTCGACAATTGAAAATTGCATTGAACACTTCCTCCCGAGTTCCTACCCCACTAGACGCTTCGAATAGAGCCTTGAAAAAATATTTTATTTAATTAGACACTTAAAGTTCTTTAGTGTTACACGATGAAATTAAGTCAGATTGCATATTATGTACATATTATACAGTATACAATTTTTTACCTCTGCATCCTGTTTAACCTTGTCCGTATCCACTTCATCGTCTTCATTTCTAAAATGAATAAAATTAATTGAATACATTAGACAGAGGTGGTAAAATAATAATGAGGGAATAAAAAAAATCAATTAATTAAAATTAACCTGTCTCCATTGATTAAGGAAATCATGAATGTACGAATATCTCCACTCAAATCATCAGCCACATCTTCTTCCATGTCTTTATCATACTCTGTACAATTACAATTCAAAGAGAAATACATGTTTACATTAATTTTTAATTATGTAAACAGACATGGCCAAAAGTTGTAAACACAAAGTCCTACTTTTTTTGTAGTATTCCTTCATCTCTGCTAATTCTGCATTTGTTCGGAAACAGAGAATGGACACCAACTTCCGCTCATCAGTTCCTAGTCCCTTTAATAATAAAATGTTTTTTATCGACATGTTCCAAATTCTTCCTTCATTTAATACAAATTCCATGTGGACGACTACACACATAAAATTGCAAAGACACATTAGGGAATCTCTCTCTCTCTCCATAGTCTCCATGTTTAATTTTGAACGGGTATTACAGAAACATGGTCAGGGCGTGGTCATGGGGTGAGTCATTCGTGTGAGTCAAAATTTCAATATCTATCCAGTCACACCAAAAAAAGTTAAATGACATTGAGTCTCTAATCAATCCTTCCAAAATAATAATAATTGATGACTATCACGGAACAATATTATCATCATAGGCATAGGCATGGCTCATCGACACAGTCAACGTGAATTAATGAATATATTAACTCACTTGATAGTGATACCACATCATACTAAAAATAAATGTCTAGAATAATTCCACAAAAGTTATCTTCTTTTCTTTCTCATTCTTAAAAGGAAAGGAGGAGAAAAAATGTTGTAAAAAATGTTTCTCAAGAGAGTTGTATGTACTCAACACACACACAAATGGGAAGGATTTTATGACGTCTTTTCTCCTTATTTTCCCTGGTTATCGTCTTTCCTCTTTTCCCATAAAAGTGAAAATGTACAGGTGAGAACATCCGTCAGAGGAAGAGTGATTGAGAGATAGAGGAAGGGGGGAGGGAGGAGAAAATAATTTTCACTAGCAATTTAAATATTATGTACACACTCCAACCTAAGGGTAAGGGTAAGTTTGTCATAAAATAGTATTAGTATAGAAATGGCTCCAATAAACTCAGTATTTTCTGTAAGAACACTCTTACCTTGTAACGATAATAAGAGAGAGAGAGAGGGGTAAATGTCAAAAGGAGGGTATATGCGTACATAAATATATTATGGGAATATTGATTTAAAAAACATTGTCACTTACTTCAATAGCCTCATGAACCAGTTCGACAACATACTCCTCTGGGTCTGTCATGAGACCTGAAATAGCCTTCGAAAAACCTCCCCCAAGTTCATCCCGCAGTTCAGCAGCTAAATCCTGTAAACAGAATAAAATTATTAATTAATTAGTGTTTTCATCATTATTATTTTAAATCAACCACAAATTATCATCAAATAATTATAGTCTTTATTACAGATATTTCATGTTTAGAACTAGACAGAAATCCCATTTCCAATAAAGACTATTAAAATTAATACCCTTTAATTTATTTGAATTTACACTATTGAGTTGAGTCTATGTTTTTTTAAAAAAGGAGCAAGAAACACGAATTACTAAAAGTTTCTAAATTATGATGGAAAATTTCCACTGGAAATGGAAGGAGAAAGTAAATTTTAAAAAAATATTTTCATCCGACCTTCGTCATTAATAAGCATTTATTGCGCCCGCATTAATTAAAAAGTGGAATCTGTCATAATCAAAAATTTATGAGGGGTATAAACTATAATGGAAATATATACGTAAGTAGGAATACATATTATAAAGTCTGAGTCATGTCTTCCACTTTTTTTTTTTTAGAAAATGGTCTCTCCATAAAAGTTTCAATATTCTTTGTGTCTTATATTTAATGGTTAGAAGAACAAAAGTTTGTAAAAATATGTGTCTTGAACTTTACTCATCCTTGTCTCATAATTTATTTTGTTTGAAAAATGAATTTTCTAGTTTTTTTTTCTTGATGCACAATTTTTTAAAAAAAATGTCTTCATTTTTTTACTCGTTCAAGGAAAATATAACGAGGAAAAGAGAAGAGTAAAAGTTGGTTTTATATTTTCTGCATTCTCTAGGAATAGAAAAAGGCGGACAAAAAAAAACTGACAATGAAGATAAAAAAATGGTTAACATTTGTTGCCCTTGCTCCTCATCTTTTTCCTTAAACTGTGAGCCACTGAGGGAGTCTCAAGTCTTTTGCTGTATAAACAAGAAAGAAAAGAGCGGAACAATCTCGGATATTGGAGGGTGAAAGGAGAAAGGAGGCGAGGATGGATAACAAGAGAAAAAAATAATATGTAACTTTGGAAATAGTGAATTCTACATATGTATACATGTATTACACATGTAGTTTTTATACATAAATCTTTTCAACATAGTGCTCTAGTAGATTCTGTAGATTATTGATTTTTACTGCGGAGTTATATGACCCTGACCATCTCTCTCATTCTTGTTGTCGACAATTGTCTCCCCTTCCACTGAGGGGATTTCAAGGTAATCAAAAAAAATGTTACAATTTTTTTCCAGTAAAAATACAAGTCCAATTATATGTGCAAATCTTAAATCTACGAAGAATCTCTCTCTCTCTAACAAAATTATCTTTGTAATCATATCTTTATATAATTAAGATCAAGACAGAGAGAAACAAAGTCTTACGTCACTTGCAACTTCCTAGGGAAACTTTGTGTGACAGTGACGTGATGGGACATGTGACATTTTAATAATTTAGGGAGTCCCTTGTCAACTCAAAGAAAATTTCATTTTAAAAATTCAGCAAGTCAGGAATTCGGAAAAAATAACACATCATCTTCCCTTTTCTGAGTATTATCTATAGAGTAACTTCAATAAAGAAAACATTTTGTTTTCTTTTTTCAACACATTCTCAGAGTGCTTTCTCCTGCAGCTCCTCTCTCTCTCTCTCTGTCTCGGTCTTGTTTATAAAAGAAGATGTCTATACATTTTGGTTAGTGTATCTGTAGAAAGAGAAAGTTTCGCAAAATATTTTGTTGGCTAACAAGACAACTATCTATAGATGATGGTTGTTGAAAAAATAAAGTAGAAATAATGTATACAATATTTATCATCATTTTTAATGTACCCTAGAGAATATTTTTTCTCCTCCATATGTGTAAAAAAATCAACTTGTGCAAAAGAGTATCTGCCGAGTGTTTTCTAGTTTATATTGTTTTTAAAGATACTAAAAGCAAAATTTTGAGACGAGACTTTCATTGACACGTTCAACTTTTTAACTTTAGAGAATTTCAAGTGATGAAGAGGAAATAAAAGTTGAGAGGAAAGTAAGAAAGTAGTCTCGTAGTCTAATGAAATTTTCCACCCCATTTTTCTTAAAAAGCCACACAAACTTGTCTCTGAGTCTAATGCAAAAGAGAGAGTCAAATCCTCGTGAAATATTTATTCGAAGACTCGGTCAATCTAGTCAGGTAGAGAGAGAGAGAGAGAGAGAGTGAGGGTTATCACGTACCAGTGGAAATGACAGGGACAAGACCGTACGTAGACGTGCCCATGTTAAAATTTAAGGCTCTCTCTTTATCTCCATTATGGAAATTTTGATTCAATATCCTTATCTACTTTTACCCATGCAAAAAGTCCCTTTGACTATGGACTATCTCTCTCTCTCTTCATTTTATTCACGTTCATTTTACTATCTCTATGAGGGTATACACATCAGTTAGTGTGGAAGAATCTTGGCTTTTATTTTTGTGAAAATTGAATAAGGACGAAACTTTTCCCTTTCTTTGTCTGTGTCTCATCTTTTTTTTTGTTGGTAACAAATAAGTTTAATCCTGTATGCATAAAATATGTCAGGTCAACATTCTTTTTCTTTTGATGTAATAAATCACTACTTTACAACCGTGTCATCCCCTACTTTGATGTGACGGGGAGCTCTCACTTTTTTGTCACGAAAAAGAATAATCCAGCTAAGTGTATGTATACTATACAATGTACAGTACTATATACTTTGAAAAAGAAAGAAAAACTATGCATACCTTGCCATACATGGTTTTGTATTTAGATCGAATGACTTCTCGTTGTTCCAAATTGTGGCCAACAACAACACGAATGATTGTCTTCTCTGTTGTTCCTATCCCCGACATGGCATTGTACAAGTCTTGACATGCAGTTTCAGGATCAAATTCATCCTCTGGTTTCCCCGCTACCGTTCTCTATTTGTAAAGAATATTTTTATACAAGCAATTCATCAAAAAAAATTTACTACTTTCACCGTATACCGTAAATTCTTCATTAAACAAATACTTATATTAATATAATATTTGAATATATATTTAAATACATGTAAATCTAACTTAATGCTCCAGTTTGAAAATGAAGGGTGAATAAAATTAAAGTTTACGGTATTATTTGTTAATATAAAATCCATGCTTTTAAAATATTTAGAGCGGTATGAAAATACGCCGGAAAATTCTTTGTGATAAGCATGATAACAATCTAAAGTTTAAAAAGAGACAGACTTTCTTTGCATGCGTAGCGTACATATGACCCACATAAGTAAAAGAAAAAACAAAGGATAAATAGTGACAGGTGGTGGGTATGTGAGTAAATAGTAAAAAGAACAAAATAATCTTTTTATCCAAACTGTCCAAAGACTCTTACCCGAGATCCCGGATTATAAAAGCCAGGCATGTTTTCTCCTCTTTTACTCTTGTATTTATCAGTATGTAAAATAGAGAAAAATCAGAGAGAGGTTAGTGACAAATAATGAAACTGTCCTTTTTCTTTTACACTGAAAAAATTTCTTGACTTGAAATTATTTTTATCGAGTACCACATTTGAATTAGACACAAACAGAGAGAGAGACAGAGCTCGCACAAGGAGTGTGAGATGAGGTCGAAAGCTGAAAGGAGAATGGGACACACGAAAGAGCCCGAGCCCGGAGAAGGTTCTTTGACTAAAGAGAGAAAGTAGAGAGAGAAAGTATAACGATAATCAAAATTATATAGGTAGTACATACATAAAAACTATATTCCCCGTAATCCTCTCACACACTAAACTAGACTTGTTATTTCAGTACTAGTCTAGCTATTTGTGGAGAAAGTTCTCGTGTGTACACTAAAAAAAAGGTCTGAGTAGCTCTGGCTGCACAGTTATAGCTCTGGCTGAATACAAAACTCTTTTCCGGACTTGTTTCACTAGGCCATATCATGGACTAGGTAGAGAAAGCGGCATTATGATATAACGCTAATACTAATAATATAAGAGAGACGAGAGGCGGAGAATGGTATTAAATAGTTTAATTCATATTCTTGTGTGGAATGCAATATTATTGAGTCTATTGTACGATAGAATGTCATGTGTACTTGATAGTCGACCCAAAAAAGGAAAATCGACATTTTGTACTGCCTTCTTTTGTATGAGCATACAAATTTTTTTTTTCATTTTCACTCTTCGTGCTCACTACCGACTCGGACTCCCATTGTCTCCCATCCACTTTTTTTTTTAGTTTACTTACTGTAAAATATATATATTATATTGGAGACTAGGAGACACGTCATGAAGTGGAGTCTCCACATGACAGCTCTACATTTAGCCATGAACAATGGACATATCACCTCTTCTATTTACTTTCTCTGATGGACTTTTGTTATTTGATATCCCCCCCTCTCTCTGTCTTTGTTTGTAATAATTATAACAAAAAGCTTTTTCTCCTTTATGGACATACAGAGAGACAAAAAAAAATTTAAAAAGAATTTTACAAGTGGAATTTCTAGTCCAAGTTAAAGTGGTTCAATTGTACAAAAAATGTTATCTAATAGTATGATTATGTACCCAGTTAAATATATAGCTAAAATATTCCAAATGTCCTTTAATGTGAAGAGTTACTTTAGAAATAACTTGACAGTAAACTTGTAGTATTTCATTAGTATTGTAGAGTTTCATTCAAGTATAGTTGAATGACAGTCATTCAATGACTACTTTTAGGGTCTATTGATTATCATTTAAATTTAACCGATATGTAAACAAATGTTTTAATTGTGCATAATTTCTAGAAAGACAATTTTGAGAAGCTCATGACTCATATTGATGTTACATAATTTTCCTCGTCATTTGAATTACAAAGGACATTCAAGATAAAATTGAGATAAACAAGAGCAAAAATCTTATGGTTTGTTTGGGTGAAAAGTACAAATTCCAGTAAATATTTAAATGAGCCTAAAATGTAAATTAAATGTAAATAATTGTACACTTTAACTTGCCTTCCGTAGGAGTTGACAGATTCACTTTCTTGCTTGTAGAGGTAACAGCTAACGCTTAAAATTAGTTTAAAATTATTGCGTGATTCAGATTTTAAATTTTAACAAAACAAGACATCTATTAAGATTATTTTATTACAATTAAAAATGAGTGCACAAAAAGTTGTCCCTATTATAGAGTTGGATAAAAATGGACACAATAAAATTACAGTAGGCAATCTAACCTACATTTATTTATCTCAATCTCTCCTTCAAAGTGGCATTACCAAAGAATACTACAGATGTGAAAAATGCAAGGCAAGATTACAACTCTTTATTGCTGATGAATATATTCTCCTTACAACGGAGCATGACAATCTCGTGTGCGTCGCGGAGATGAAGAAATTGGGATTGTCTTTAAAAGGGTAAGTAAAATATTCAAAATTTAATTTAAGTAAAATAATGTGAGTTACGAGGAGTTTATAAAAGAACTTAATTTTAAATAAAATTTAATTGATAAATTATTTTAATTTTTTTTTGTAGGAACAATAAACTGGATATCGTCCTAGACCAACCTTTTGTATCAGATTGTCCAGCTGAGCTGTCAACTTTTGATGAATATGATGCGACTTTCGTGATGGGAGGGAATTTCACTATGTGTGATTCATCGGATGACTCATTGGATATATCAAGTATCGTTCACTCGTCCAGCGCCCCTGTTCTATCTCAATCTGGCCCGTCTCGTCAAGTAAAACCACCTACCAATGATGGTCGAATCAAGAAGGTCGAATTCGATTTGAGTGACAGTGGAGTGGATGATTCTATGGGACTTATGGGAGAGAAAACTTTTGTGGATTTAGCACCTGATTCTCCTGGGCCAGTGGAAAAGTCTTTTGTATCAAGATATAGACGCAAATATTAAAATTCTCTATCATCTACTTCATTCAAATTATTAAAATAATTTTAAATATTTACTCGCAATTGTAGTTTAATTTCAGAAATTTGATATCAAAATAAAAAAATAAATTATAATTTTTCAATAGTTAATTTATTGTCCTTTTTTTATTTCCTTGACTTGTGTAGATTTTCTTGTATTTGTTCTTTTATGTAATTGAGAATCAAATAATATAATTGACTTTAGGGATTAAGCCTAAAGCATTGCATGAAATTTCAGATAATAATTATTTGGATGAAACAGACGTGAGATTCAATGAGGTTACATAATATTAATGGAGGACAAAGGTTATCATTCTACAACTGTGGGATATAACACATTGCAGTGTGGGATATAAATATTAGGCCTATATCTTAAATAAATATAATTCGAGATTCATTCCATTACGTCATAAATAATCGTTCAAGTTGTTAGGTGACATTGAAAGTTGTCCGCATCTTAATCACTTTTATATGACAAAATTTAAAGAGTATTAAAATAGTCACTCTCTCAATTTGGAAAAATTTGAATTGACGAGTAAAATATTTTGAAAGATAAAAAAAATATTGAAAATTTTAATTTGTCAAATATTTCACTCAAAATTATGGTTAAAGTAGCAGTCGTAGGGGCTGGAATTATTGGTTTGGGCTCTGCAGTATGTATACAAAAAATTGACCCGTCAATCAGTGTCACCATCATTAGTGATCAATTTTCACCAAATACAACTGGAGACGGCGCAGCCGGTGTATGGGGTCCTTATTTATTGGGGGACACACCTGGAGAAAAGATTGCGTAATTAAAATTCATTTGTACTTTGTATGAAAAGAATATTATATATATATTAGTAATATTTCATTTCGGTAATTAATTAATGTAGAAAATGGTCTGAAGAGACACACAAACTTTGTCACGATTTATGGAATTCAGAGAAAGGAGGGATCATGGGGATTTCTATGATGCCCACAAGACGATTCACTACTGAAAAGACTTTGCCCGACCCATCCTGGAAAGATGTTCCATTCGGATTTCGAAAAATGACTAAAAAAGAATTGTCGTTAATGGGTGTTCCCAATTTAACGTAAATATAAATACACAACACAAGAATATTTTCATGTTATTAATTTAAATGTTGACCTTTAACCTAACCTTAGTTTTCTTTTTATAGACATGGAAATGAATATATAACATTTACTTGTGAGCCTGCCAAAATACTTCCACAACTTTTACAACAATTTAAAGATAATGGTGGTATCGTGTTGAAACAACTTGTATCTGACTTGAATAAATTGAAAGACGATTATGACATTGTTGTCAATTGTACGGGACTGAATGCTCATCATGTCGTACCAGACCGGTCAGTGGCACCCAAAAGAGGTCAAGTTTTACGGGTAATTTAATGTCATTTCTTGAAATTTATATTTCTGTCTCTTGTACTTATATTTATGAAATTCCCAACTTGACGTAGGCAGAGGCACCCGAAATTTGTCATGTACTTATTGATGAGAGTGACGAAGGAAATTATATAATTCCCAAGTAAGTGAAATCACTATCAAGACGATACAAGATTCAATACAGTGTAAATTATCTTGAATTTTGTTTTAGTCAAGATTCTGTTGTTCTTGGAGGGACTCATCAAGAGAATGATTGGAATTTGACTCTATACAAAAATGATACTCTTTTCATAAAGAATGGTTGTTATAAAATGTTACCAGGATTGAAACATGCAAAAATTCTTAGAGAATGGGTTGGTCTGAGACCAGGTCGTCCTAGTGTCCGTCTAGAATTAGAAGTCAGAGAAATTGAAGGAAAACCTTTTTATGTAAGTTCATGGTTTTAAAAATATTCATTTTTTATTCTAAATTAAAATATAGATTCGGTTAAGAAAGTCTATAAAAATTGTGGAGGTAAGAGTAGGAGAAAAATGATAACAAATTGAGTTTTTGTACAGATTAACTCTGTAAACAAAATGAAAATTTAAACAAAAGTTTACATATTAGTGAATATTCCATTTTTCTTCAAAACCTGATGTCAATTTAGCACATGCCAATGCACCACTTAAAGGATAACTGCTGATGGATACAGTATCTTCAATATAATCAACTGACACCTATAAAAAAGCATAAAATTTTTAAATTACTTTAATTATCCAAGATATTGTCGGACGCATAATTAATTATTGAAATTGGGTAAAGGACATGGCACGCATTTATATGCAAATGGACTTTTCGTTATTTCAGCCCGAAATAACGAAAAGACCATTTGCATATAAATGCGTGCCATGTCCTTTATTATTATTACCGCTCCGTGAGCCATAGCACCAACAACTATAACCAAGGGCTCATCATCTGGTGCAATGTCAATGGGTTTGACAAGTTTTTCTGATTTGAAGCTTGTACCAATTTTTTTACAACCAACTGGTAAATGGTCTGTAACAGGATTTCGTATTACTTTTAATAGTTTCATGGGACCATCCGATGCTCGTATGGAGAATTTGTGAAGTAATTGAACTGTAATATACACGAATTCAATACATTTTAATTTATAATTTATAAACCTTTGAAAAGGAACCACGGTAAAATTTAATTTACACTATTTAAAAATAGTGTATGATGTACAACTAAAATCCCTTTTTATTTAGAATAAGAAATAGGACTATATTTTATGTGTAATCTTCCTTACCCATCAATCCAGCAAATCTTTTATATGTCCTGGGTATTCTGGTCTGAGGATTAACTTCAATTAAAACACCTGTAGTAAATCAAAAACAGACAATGCTGAAATACTTACATTACAATGAATAAAAGTGTACAAGAAATTGTAATAATAATATAAACATCGAACCTTTAGCTGTATGTACATAAACTTGTAGTAGTCCAGCTCGATTTAGTGGTGAATCCAACAACATGAGTAAACATTGATGTGCAATGTCAGGTCGACATTCCGCCGGGTCACGACCACGACGACTCAAAAATGAGCTGTGATCATCACCATTTAAAAGTTCAAATCCATTACCAATCTTTGCTGTTTCTAACTGAGCATTTTCCAACACAACAATCAATCGTTTTTCTTGTTTTCTCATATGACCAACAGACAAATGAGAAGGTGGTAAATCAACTTCTTTTTCCTCTTCATCATCTTGTAATTTCCGTTTTCTTCCCATCCTACAGAATATTATCAAAATAAAATATTACAAAACTTATAACATTTACTACAACTATCTTATTCTACTGTTAAAATTTGACATGAATTTTACCTGTAATTTGTAGAATAATCCCTGAAATCTTTTTATTTACTTTTTTTTTACCACGAGTTTCGCAAAAGTTTTGCGGTGCAGTTGAATTTGGGGACGATGAGAAAAAATTACCCACGTGACTTTTAAGGCTGGATTTATCCAGCAACATTTTCGGCAACATTTCTAATAGAAATTTATTTTAATATTTAATGTTCATAGATTGTCCATAATTATGGTCATGGAGGATCTGGAATAACTTTGTTTTGGGGCTGTGCCCAGGAAGCAGCTGACATAGTGAAAAAAGTTTTTGTAACTTCCTTTGCAGCCAATCTTCCCAGTAAACTCTAAGCAAGATGAGACATGAAAACCACAAGCAACTTTTTCTAATATCTGATTTGTTCAATAAATATGAATTGTTTCGAATGAAATTGCAATCTTGAATGCTGTACAAAATGATTTAGTCAATAGCATTTACATTTTTAATCATTGAACTTCCATTTTTAATAGCGTCATGTGGCCAAGAATTAAAAAAAATCGAATCATTTTCAGTGTCACTAATTGTACATTTTTAACAGTAAATGAAGTCTCTCAAATTCACAAATGGAATTTCCCACTTAAAAACTCTCCTGAACTTCTCTACTTCCCCTGAAAAAAGAGAGAGCTGAGATTCAGATCCACCTATACCGAATGGACTTACGTAAAGTTAGTTATTTTTCTAAAAATAGATTTTAAAATCTGCAACCCACTACGCTCCATCCACAACAACGTGCTTCATCCTTCCGGGTAGTGGCTGCTAAAGAAAACATATTTTTCATCTGCACCACAACCTTTATTAAAATCTAAGCTTACATTAATCTTGTTAATTGTAGAATAATCTCCAAAAGCAGAAAAGGTATTTAATAATTGTAATTAAATGAAAATAACTATTGTTAATTTAAAAAGGAGAATAAATTGAATTTCAGAAAAAATGGTCATAAGTGAAGAGGGTGGTAAGTCGGTAGTCCGGGACTTTTGTAACTCTCTCCAATCTCACTTGAGTGCACCAGAGTTGTTAAAATTGGGAAGAGACCGAGATCGAATTGACTACGTTCTAAAGAATCCTGAAATACAGAAAGAACTCGAGTCTTGGATTCAATCCTTAGTTAAAAATGAGAAGAATTCATGTGGCAAAAATAAAACTAAAGCCCTTAAATCCAAAACCTCTGGAAATTCAGCTTTCAGTCAAGTTAATTATGGAAGAGCCCTTGATCATTACAATCAATCCATTGCTTGGATGCCTCATGATGATCCTAAAGGTTTTAAATTCTACAATTATTAATAAAACAATTTTTTTCAAAATATTAAACTAAATTTTTGATGATTCAGACATGTCAATTATCTATGCTAATCGATCAGCAGCATTATTTCACCTGGGTGAAATATCGTTGACTCAACAAGACATAAAATTGGCTTTCAGTCTCAACTATCCCAAGGAGCTTCATTGGAAATTACATGAGCGTTCTGGTTCGTTCCTTTTTCATTTGACCTCGACCTCAATTTAGCGTGTCATACATATATATATATTATATATAATTTTAGGGCGTTGTCTCCTCCAACAAAATAAAATGAGTGAGGCATGCCGAGCCTTCAAAATGGCTCTGAGTGCCCTTCAAGATGTTCACGGGGATGCGAGTAAAATATCTCAGACGAGAAAGGGACTTGAGCAACTCATCAAATCCAACTCAGCCTCAAACTTTTCTAATTGTACAGGTAATCAATACAAATTGGATGCCCATATGGATATACAGTAGCTGTGTGTGTTATATATACCTATACTCTTATAAATTATGTAAAAAAAATAATCTCAAAATTTTTTGTTTACTCAAAACATTAACAAACTTCTTTCATCATCCTCCATTAAATCTTTTCCCCACTCCCCACTCCCATTCTTGCCACTTTCTACTTTTAAAAAGAAAGGAGCAACGCACAAAAAAAAATTAGTTTTAAAATTCGCATGTCTTACTCTCAAAAATGTAAAAAGTCACGCATAGTTCACTTTTTTCTCTTTCTCTTTAATCATGGTTGACACCCATCCTCATAATTTTGGTCTCTAATTATAATTTGTGCTTGAAAACTTGTGCTTTTTTTTCTCCATTTAAAAATGTTGTAGGCATTTATAACTTTCTAGACAAAGTTGTCATATTTTTATAATAAAGAGAGACCCTCGGAGTATTGTGTATCTAACACAAACTTTCACTTTGGGGGGGGGGGGGGGTTGTTGTCTTGTGTCTTGTAGATTCAACGCCCACACAGTCTGACAGTGAAAATGGTTTACTGCCAGAGTTCACAGGAGGAGAAAGCAAAAGTTTACGAGGAGCCTCCAGTCGGTTGACTCTGGACAGGAATGAAAAGGAAGGACGGTTTGTTGTTGCCAACGAGGATATTCAGCCG
The DNA here is from genome assembly GCA_034700945.1 of Arrhopalites spinosus. Lineage (NCBI taxonomy): Eukaryota > Metazoa > Arthropoda > Collembola > Symphypleona > Arrhopalitidae > Arrhopalites > Arrhopalites spinosus. The sequence continues at coordinate 13,858 of JAQIVZ010000217.1, read as the reverse complement.
GGTGATGTAATCCTTGTACAAAAAGCCTACGTCTCTACTCTCCTCCCAGAGTACTACCATCATCAATGCACCCGCTGTTTCCTACCGTGAGCCTTTCTTCTTCCCCATTCCAAATGCAAACATTTTAGAACTAAGACTTTTAGGACACTTTATTACATGTGTCTACATGTATAAACACTTTCTCCATCTCCATCTCTCCAATCCCTAAGCTCTTGTAAATTTCCTTCTCTTCTTCTTCTTTTTCTTCCAGCTTTACGAAAAATAGAGAAAAAAATACATTTAGGAGCATATGAGTACATTAAACTTTATTTTACTCATAATTTCAAAATGTCTACCACAACCATTCCCATGTCCATCTCTTTTTATTGTTCAATGATCAATTTTCGAGACAAAAGTTTTTTTAGTGAGGATTATTCTTAGTTAGAATTGAAATTGTAGTAAAAATGAATTTAAATATAGCTATTTTGAAAAAAATGGGAGTTTAATTTGTAAAATGTGATTCGAACACTTTTTTTTTAATTTTAAAAATAATAAAAAAGCTCAAAAGTTCAGCTTGCGACTTGGGTTTTTTACTCTTTCTCTTTTTTCCATGGAAAAGGAGCTTATATATTTGTATAGGTATACGTAACATTGAGCAAAAATCTCGTGCAAGAACAAGCCCTCAGTTAATCGTATTAGCTTACGTCAAGGTCTCAGAGGCTGTCAATTCGAAAAAGTCGTGATTTGGAAGAAATCTTTTTTTTTCTAATTTTCTTCCATAGACAAGTCAAGAAGAGGAAACCACATTATATTCTGTCTCCTACCCCCCTGCCCCACGAAGTTATCTTGTGACATTTCTCTCTCTTTTTTTACCAAAAACCTAAATTATTTACTTTCTCTCTCTCTCTCTGCTGTCATTTCACTGCGTCTTGTGATAGAGTAATCAATTTAATACAAACTCAATAATTTTTTTCTTTCTCTCCCTCTCTCTCTCTCTCTCTCTGTGTGTGTAAAAAATATATCTCGGATGGAGACACAAATTACAGTTTATTTTTACACAAACTTATTCCTCCTTTTCTTAGGAAAATGATCACGAAAAATTTATATTGAGAGAGTAAAATATTCAATTTTATTATTTGTGTCAAGGTCAACTTTTTTGGCCAATGACTTTCAATTGAAAATGAAAGTTGATTTCATTCTTTTTGTCATCTCTCTCTCTCTCTCTCTCTACAGACGTCGAGTGTATTTTGAGCAATTTGATTACACTTTTTTTGGGGTCACATTGACCATATGACATGGTACATAAATACAGAATGTACATTAAATTTGAATTCAATTTGAGAACCAAAGTCTCTGTAGAATTTTATCATTGTTGTTCATGTTACAACACACAAAAAAAAGAGAATTATTTTCTTCATGTAGTAGTCATTTTGGACTATATGACTTGACAAAATTTGTAGTGTGGAGACATGGCATGACTGTGTTCATGCGTGACCCTAGAGACTAAAGTTGTATTAAGATTAGTTTTATTTAATTGTGTCTCAATTAATTTTATGAGAATAGTTAAATGTACAACAATAACTGTCTATAATAAAATGTGGAGCACAAATTAATGTATAAAATGGAGTCTATCTCGAGTCCATACATTTTGAGAGGGGGAGGGGAGACAAAGAATGAGAAAGATTTGCTGTGGGAATATTTTGGATCTTTGTAGGAATGGTTCAATGGAGACTTGGGGAATTGGAAAGCTCTAGACGGAGAGAGAATTTTCACGAGGATTCATTTTGTAGATAATAATTACAACATGGCTTAGAATTCTATACAACTTGCAATTGTCTCTCTTGGGTCCCAGCTGCCCAAGGCTGAGTACAAGGCAGATAATTTGACACAAAATTTTCTCCTTTTTTTCTCCCTCCCAAATAAAAACTTGATGACAATTCCCACAATTCTTTTCTTTTTTTTATTCTAAAATAAAAAAAAAAATAAAAAAATTCTCTTTGAAAATGTGTCAATTTTTTTTTAATGATTCAGAATATAAGAATGGGTTTTTTTCATGATATTTAAATTGTGACGATTTAATTAAATATTTTCAGACTCAAAGCCCCCATTTTTTGCAATCAGTGTTCAATGGCCTCCTACTGTTCCATTGTTTGTCGTGACAAGGCTTGGACTAGTTTTCATCAAGTGGAGTGTAAAATTTTGGGAGTTTTAGCAAATTCTGGCATCTCCATCACTTGCTACATGGCGCTTCGATTGATTGTACAGGTAAGCGAGAGAGAGGGGGATTGTGTGAGTACACTTTAGAGGAAATATTTACTCTAGTGAAATTTGTATTAAATGTGCCTTTGGGGAAAATGGAATTTCTTTGATGATTTGAGCTCATCTCCTTTCTCTTTCTCTATTTTGAGGTCTAATATTCCCCTCATTCATTTACATTTGGTGAGCCAAATGGAAATACAAATAAAATCAAAAGTCATTGATTCGCATCATTTCCTTTTATTTATTCTTCCTCTCCCTCCTTCAAATGGGTGTAAATGACTTTCTCTTCACTTTCAACAAAATGAAACCACCTTTTTTGGTCAATTTTATTTGCTCTCATGGTGTAAAAGATCCTACATTGTCTTTTCACTTTATCACAAAATTCAAGAGAAATTCTCGAAAATTTTTGTATTGATCTCTATTTGAGTTTTGGCTCTCCCTTCCCTTTTCTTGTTACCTGACTATAATCTCAAATTGTTATCTAAGAGATTTTTGGGTGGATCAAATCAGTCACATGATTACAAATATTTTAGATCAAGTTGTAAAAGTTGCTAGAGGATCTAGACAATCCTTGTAATTTTATGGAGATTAGACTTTCTTCCCTTTCTTTTTTGAGATGATGATGATTATTTCCATTCCATGAATTTTTGTTGAAATTTTTCAATATTGTTATTATCATGATGATTTTATTCATAATATTAAACTTTACTTACAAGATAAAATGATTTTTAAAATTAAAATTAAAAAAAATTCAACTTTAAATATTCTGTAACATTTTAATGCTTTTGATATAACGTTAAAATGTACACTATGGTATGAGTATGATAATTGCTATCTGTAAAAAATGCATGATAGTTGAAATTTGTTACAATATTTTAAATGAAAGTAATTAATTTTCCCCAAAAAAATAATAGAGATTAGTAAACTAAATGAAGAATAATGTTAGTGCATGATTAAATAATAATGAATTTAATTTAAGTTTGAAAATTTCACATAATTTAAAATAATATTTTTTTGTGTAGACAGGAGTAAAGGAGCTGCGTAGATGGGCAGAGTTGGTTAATGAGAGGGATGATCAAGAGAATGAGAAAGTTGAGAGTAAGGATGGTACAGTTGAAAAGACCACAAAGACTTTGGAGAATAAAAGTGGTTTGAAGACTAAGGGTGAGACTGGATCTAATGAAGAATATCGAGCGGACCATATTTCTCTCCTTCAACTCGTTACTCATTCAAAACGACGCATTCCAGAAGACATTTTTCAACGAACAATTATGACTTTCTTCTTCCTCTCCCTCCTCAAAACAACGCCCTTCTTCTCTTCTCAACAATCCCCTCACAAAGAAAGTATGCCCTTTACTCTTTTTTTTCTATTTTGATACATAACAAGACTCTGGGAACCATTTTTTGAAAATTGAGACTTGAAAAACTCTTTGCAACAAAATTGTCTCATGACTGTGAGACTGTCCCCTTGTTAAAAGAAAGTGAGACTCGATTTTTGTGATGAGCTGTAGGCAATTTATTTTTTTTCAGTAAAAACTTTTTTTAAAAGTCATCACCCATTCATATGAATGACACGTGCAAATAATCCCTTGAGGCTCTCTCTCTCAAGTAGAATTAAGTTCAAAAACTTGTTTTCAAAAAAACTTGAAAATAATGAAAAAATTTTTGTTGAATTTCATTTCTCGAAAAACTTTTTTTTTACATGTAGAGATAGAGCAAAAAAGCTGCATTTTATTTTTTTTTAAAAAAAAAGTCATCTCACTTTCCAAAAAAGTTTCTCCCTATCAATGCAATCTTTGTGACACATTTCAAAACTAAGAAGAAGAAAAAATACTAAAAAAAAGATTAAGGTAGACGACTAGAATTTCAAAGGAGGACAAGGATGGTCTCAACAATTTTAGTGGTGAGTCTCAGTGGACACATGAGGTGGTTTATGAGGAAATGTCTCACACGTGTAATTGGGAATGAGCCCCACACACCCCCGGCATATTTTGTAAAAAGCAAACAAGTCTCATCACACACATACAAATACAGTAAAAAACTGACTTTTCACATACAGAGTGAAAGTCATACAGTGAAAGTAGAAAAGTATCTCGAGAGTCTTGTTCCTCTTTTTTTTAAACCACAAAGAGAGGGAGAGAGAGAATGTAGGTTAAAAGGAGAGGGCAACTGATGTAGGGGAGGAGGGTTAAATTTAATAAAGATTTTTTTTGTTGTCCACAGAGAAAAAGTCGGAGGAGGAAGCATCTGGAAGGATGGAGAGTGAAAATGGGCTGGAGAGAGAGAGAGAGAAGAATGAAGATGAAGTGAGTGTGGGAACGATTTTGTTACGAAGTCTTCAGTTCCTTCAATTCAATGCCCATGAAATTGCTGGTTGGGACAGTGAAAATTCCACATCAGTCTTCATAGGCGGTGGACTCTTTTTGTCCTTGGCACTCTTCAACCATTCCTGCAATCCGGCTATTGTGCGGTATATATTTTTAGACAATATCTCCATCTCCTCTGTCCTCCCATCTGCGCCCCCCTCCACCCTCTTTTCTATTATACGACACTTGGCTATTTTCTATTGTACAAGAAGTTTTATTGTAAAAAAGAGAGAACTTTTATTGTCAGCCACCCTTCCCCTTCATTAGAAGAATTGTACTGGTTTAGAGAGAGAGAGAGAGAAAAGAAAAAAGGCTTGCAATTATTTTGTACTTTTTGGGTTTGTCTTACAATAATTGGGGAGTAGACACGACCCTTGTGTCTTGTGGTATGGTGAGTTTTTTTTAAGTCTAAGTATCACTTCACCTCGTTTTTTTCGTTGTAGGAGAAAGAGAGAAACTTTATTGACATTGAAATCTTTTCCTTGCTTTCTAATGATCATTTGTTACGACAGAGAAAGTGAACTCGGCTACTTTTTTTTTCTGCACTGCAGTACACAGATTTATTTTATATTAGTCTTGACAACTTTCTACATCAAAAGACCCTTGTGCCTTTCTCCCTCTGTGTTTTTTTTTACTACTGCTAAAAATCTCCTAACGAACACAACTAGCTTTCTCCTAACCACTAGAGTCACGAAGGTAATACTTTCTAGAGCAAGACATCCGCTGTACCCTTGACTGCTTCTACTTAATGGAGTCTTGTCTAAAAACATTTCTCGCCTTCTTTTTTTTACAAAAAATACTATTATTTCTATCCTAACTTTACTGGTATTTTATGTCCCACATTTTTTTGGTTTATCAAGCTTTTTAAAAATAAATACGTTCAGGCAAAAAATTTAATTTGGCTTAACGTGTGTGTCACTACTTAAAATTGATTGTGGATGGAGAGAGGAATGTGTAAAATTTTAAACAAAGATTAATGGCAATTCTATTATTATCACCGGAAGGGAATGTTAAATGTACAATTTCTTATTTGTAGTTAACTAAACTTAACTAAACTTAACTAAACGTTGTTATAAAGTGAAAGTTAATGTAATAATATTTTTTGTATTTTTTAGATACTTTATCAATGACACGGTTGTGGTGAGAGCTGTCCGAACGATTTTTAGGGGAGAGCAAGTAACAGAAAATTACGGGCCATTATTCACGTCAAACACAAGAGAAGAGAGAAAGCAAGTGCTTGAGAATCAGTACTGGTTTCAATGTCAATGTGTTTCATGTCAAGAGAACTGGCCAAAATTTGACAATTTATGTTTTTCAAAGACTGGTCTCCGATTTCGTTGTTCATTTTGTCATACTTTTCTAGGGAGTGAGGAGGGGTCGATGAGTCTTTTGTTGGAATGTCGTCGTTGTGGTCGGCCGACAAATATTCTAAAAAGTTTGAAAAATATCCAATCATCAGAAGGAAAGTACAATGAGGCCATGGAATTTTTGGCAAAAGGTCGAGAGGAAACTGCGTTGGGGATTTTACTTCAAAATATCGCTCTCTTTGACTCAATCCTCTTGCCTCCCTTTAGGGATTATCATTTGTGCCAAGAAGCTGTGAGAAAGTGTTTCCTTATTCTTGGCAACAAGGCTAAGGCTCAAGTTTCTCGTGTATAACAAAAAAAATTTTTTTTTCTCTCTCTCTCTCTCTCCCTTCATCCTAAATCTTCAACTTGTTTTCCCCATCCTCCTCACTGATCCTCCTGTCTGATTATGCAAGATTTATTATAAACTCAAGGTTCAACATCAACAAGACCTCTTGTCCCTATTTGTAGTCAGTTTTGGGAATTTGAAATTTCACAATTGGGGAAAGGGAAAGTCTGGGGAAAATCAAATATAATCTATAAATTACTTTCATCTTTCTCTGTACATCCCCCCTCACTTTCACGTTACTTAATAAAGTCAAGAGATTATATGACAAGACCAAAGTGAGACTTGAATACCATTTGTTTCTCTTTAGGCCCCAACCCGTCATATGAATTTTGTAGAGAAGAGAAAAGTATCAAAAAAAACTTTCACCTTTCACCTTCATCTTTTCATGTTATCCATGTAATTAATGAGAATCAAGATTACGAGTTGAGTGTCAAGGGTTTTTAGAGGCTCGTGATGGACATTGCATATGTATGTTGGGAGGGAAGAGAAAGCAATTTGTTTTCTCTTGGGAAGAAACTCAATGGGAATTTAATGGGAGAAAGCATATGCCACTTGTGATGGTGTAAGTCAAGGCTTCATTTTAGTACAATTGTAAGAGAACGTTGTAGACTAGCAATTTAGCAAAGGATTAAAATGTAATTATATTACTCAAAATTTGGCAGCAATCTTTCTCTATTTAGGCAACTTATTTTCTTTTTAGAAATACTACAAATTTTCGAAAAATTGAGCAATTTTCTTTTTTTTTTGCAAAGACCTTGACCTCCATGTTTGTGAAATTATTTTTACTGGGTGAAAAAGCCGCGTATAAATTTTTTCTCAACTAGTTTTGTAGAAATACAGATCTGTAATACCAGAGAAAGTGTTTTTGAAACTTTTTGCAACATTGTATATGAAAATTCAAGTTTTTTTACTGTATTGAAAATTCGTTTTATTTGACTGCAATGCATCAAACTTTTTAACAATTTATGTCGTTTTTATATAAAAAGAAGAAGATTTACAATAAACTCAAAATTTGACATTGAAAATGTTCAAATAAAATAATTTACACAATAAAAACACACCACACACACACACATCACCATTTTTAACTTGACGCACTCAACCAAAAAAAAACATTCAAAATTTCATTGATAATCTCATGAAATTCAATATAAAGATTACAAGTCTAAAAGTAGAGATGTTTTGAGTTTGAATGGTGAAAAAGATTGAATGTCAATTTTAATGTCTACACACACAAAGAGAAGAAAAGTCTCTCTCCATTTTCATCCTTAATCTTTTATTATGATTGGAAGTGATGGTGTGGAAAAAATCAATCTCTTTCTACAATTTCAATCTTGATCCTCCATAAAAACATTTTGCATAATATTATAAGAATTTTTGTATTGTGCACACAAAAAAAATCACAAAACTTTTTCCTCTTATGTACACACTCTCTACTTTATTTGACTGACTTGTAAGGTCAATTTTGATTGTGATTCATGGCATCTTCAATAGAAAAAAAAAACTTTTTTCCTTTTCTAAAATATTTTGATAAATTTTTATATAAAATCAGCCCTACTAGGAACTCTCCAGGCCATGCAATGGCAATAATAAATTTCATGACTTAAAATGGAGTCAACGAGTAACTTCAGCTGCAACTTAGAAAATTTTATATGTAAAAAATTAATTTAACATTTCAAAATTCATATTCTCAGTATGTAAATTAACATACTGGGAGGTACGTTAACTGTTTTTTTATGAAATCAATATAATAATATTCATATTACATTTTTAATACAAAAAAAATTGAAAATAAAATTTAAGATTTCATAAATGGACTTCTTTAATTCTAGGAAAGGGAATAACGAGAGATTTTGTCAATTTAAAATGTTCTCCCAAGGAAAAAAAGGATTAAATTTAATCCAGTCGTGTACTTTTTGAAAAAAATAGATTAAAATAAATATTATTATTTGGCAATATTTATTTGCGATATTTCTCTCAAAAAAATCTTTTTAAGCCATGACTATGAGTAAAGCTGGCAAGTGACATAAATATATTTATTTTGACATTTCATTCCCAAACTTTTCTTGTTAATCCAAAAGCCCAAATCCCAGTCCACTTTTTTACATGAGCATTGATCACGTCAAAAACTATTAGCCGGAAAAAAAAGAAAAAAGAGGAACGTGTTCAAAAAAAGCATTTTCATGAAAAAAATTCTTTTTATGTCAAGTCACGTTCAAGCCAACTATGAAAAAAAACAATGTAAAGCTGATGTGACACAAGAGAAAACAATGAAGTTTTGATGCTTAAAAGTATTGACTATGGCACTTTACGTCTCTTTCAACTTGAATCCCTTTTTTGAGTGACAGTTAAAGTGACTCAATCTGCAAAAAAGAATTTGTCTTTGTTCTATCAAGATGAGCCACTAAAGATGAGATTGAAAAAAATAAAGAAAGTGACTGGCACAACAATATTTTTTTTGTTGATTTTATTTATTTCGGATAAGTTCATTTTTCATTTTTGTTTTTTAACAAGTTTAATATATTTAATTGTTTTTTAACAGTTTAAATTAATTTTTTTTGCACATTCCTTGTATACTCTATATTTAATAATCTGTACTTTTCTTTTTTTTGCATTAGCTTATTTTTGACAATATGTTTAAATATTGTAGCGCATTTATTTTTTTTGTTTGACAATGTCACAGCATTTATATTTTCTTATAATTATTTTAAATGTCCATAATATTTAACAATTTTGTTTCAAACATTCACAATCAACCCTCTCTCATTTATTTTATTTTTTTTAAATATAGGAGATGAGTAGGATGAGGTGTTGGTGCATCATGAAGAGGTCAAAGGTCAAGTTAGTAATTAGCAGGTACATAAATTTTTTTTGGTGTGTAAAGTGTAGTGCAGATCGTTGTCAAGATTAGCAATAAATATTTTTAAATATTAATTTACTCTACTCACGAGTCAGAATTTGTTAGTTAAAATCTGTCTAGCAGATTTAAAACCAACCAATTAAATTGGATCACTTTGAAATTACCTTGAATTTTTTTTTACAGGAAGGGATTTCAGATGCAAAATGATTTGTCTCTTAATCAACCCACCTGTATATTATATTATATTTATTATGTATATAAATTTATACTAAATCTGAACACTGTCTTTGATCGAGTAGGGCACCAGACCCTCATCTGACCTTGGACAGATGTTAAATAATTTTTTTATGTGGTGTGGTGTAGTACAGAGATACAATTTTAATATTTTTTTGAATAACCAAATTTTTCTATTGCATAAAATTTATTCTTTGATATTCCATCATTGTCAAAGTTGGTGAAAAAAAAAGATGCCATTTTGTGAGACTACTCTTGTGTGAATGATGGACGAAAGATGAATATTGCATTCAATTGAGAGAGGGTAAGTTTTTTTTTTGGTGACAGAACTTTCACTCTTTGCATTTTTCCATTCACACTTTTAACTTTCATCTTTCACTTTTTTTCACGCCCATTGCTCCTACCGACAGACAATTTTTTTTTCTACAACAACAACAACAACAAAAAGTTCTTTTTTTCACCATTTTTCTCACTCATAAAATTGACACTCTTTTTTTAAAAATAATAGCACACACTTTTAGTATGATAAAAAATGAAGAATTTAATTTATTTATCTCTCTCTTTTTACAAAGAAATATTTATTTTTTTAAAACGTTTTGTTCAAAAATCCCCCATCATAAAAATAGAGACAATTAATTTTTTGTTAAATTCTAAACTCACAATTCTCTCTTGATTGATCATTGTAGTCTATTCTTTTGAGTAAAAAAAAGATAAACAAAGGTCATGTCATTACTCAAATGTAGTTAAACATAGAAATCATTCATACAAAATATTTTTGTCTCACAAATTCTTATTTTTTTTGTAGGCCTGTTTTATATGTATACATAATATATTTATTTACCTATTTTTATGTTTATTTCATTTTGTCAAAAAAAGTTTTGCAATTAAAATTGCCAAATTTCACAATATAATATCAACAACTTTTTTTAATGAACTTTTTTTTAATTAATTTGCCTTTAAGAGAGAGAGAGTTAAAGAGTGAGTGTGTGTAATATTTAATGACCTCAAACATTTTATAATGTTTAATTGTAGTTAGTAGTAAATTAACTAGAGGTTATTTGACAATGCATTTGAGCTAAAATTCTAAAAAAAGGTTTTCCTTTTTTTCCTGGAGTATCAATTTAATTTTTTTATTAAAATTGAAGATTAAGTTCTGTCATATTTTGTAGATCAGCATACAAAGACAAAGACAATTTCATCTAAATATTTTACTTCCGGTCACGGTCACGTGAAAAAAAATCTAATAACTTTTTGGAAATAAAGCTGGAGATGGAGATGATCAAGTACATTTTTTTCTAGCTCATGGTTAGCTCGAAAAATAAATGGGAGTCACCCAACAAAGAGAGAGAGAGAGAGAAATGTCAAATATAATCATGGACGTCTCAAGTGGTATGATAAATGTTGACTATGATGCAACAACTGGACGTGCAACATGGTTTTCTCTGTCTCCTCCAAATGAAAAAAAGTTGGCTCTCTTCCTATTCCATCTCCCAATATTTTTCTTGTAGTCAATTCATTTTTTATTCCTTGTCAGTGAAAGACGGAGAAAAGTTTTTTTTTTGGTGAATAACATTTCCCATGAATGGGAAATTTCACACAGACACTCACTCCTACCTCACCATGCTTGTAGAACCTCCAAAACACTTGATTTTAAATTGCCTTATTCAGCATAACGACCCTCTCTCTCTCTCTTTCTGTAGACTACATCTACTCAATAAGAGAAAGTAGAGAAAGTAGTGATATATGTGTTTGTGTACAATATTCCCTTGTAATAAAAACTTTGGCACGGATATAAATCAAAAATTTATGTGTCCTCTCTTGTCTCTGTCTCCACCAAAAAGAAATATTTGGGCCATGCCGTTGCATTGCCTCAAGCCAAAAATTCTTCGCAACACCTCCAGTTTTTGTTTTGTTAGTCAACTTTCACTGGAAAAAAATAAAGAAAATCGTGCCGGTTTATATACATTTATGGGTATGAATGTATTGTAATAATATTCAAAATTGTCTTGTATTTTTATATTGTGTAGTCTTTGAAAATTGTACAAACTACAGAGAGATACATGATATACATAATATGTGTACAGAATACGGAAGTAGTGCCATGATATGAGTACTCGCCATCATATTTATCAAAAAAACCTTGTCCCTCATTTTTTCGTTGGAATTTCTGTACCCTTTTTTTATATTATTCTGTAGTACAGTCGCAATTTTACAAATCTTCCTTTTCAAATTTTTTTTTTCTTGTTGTTTAAAATCAAAGAATATTTAATTTAATTCTTTGATAAATATTATTGACAAAGGTTTTTTTTCTTCTTCTTTGGGCTCAATTATTTTTTTAACTGGATATTTTGAGTGCATGGTCTAGTTAAATATATTTTTTGTTTAAATGTCTATTATAAAATGGAGTGTGTATCATTTAATTGATATAATAAATTGTATTTAGTTTTTTTAGTAGTTAAAATTGTGGAATTCTAAAGGTGTATATTATCTAATTGTTTTTTTTATAACGTACAACTTTATTTTTTTTATAGACTTGTCTTTAATTTGCCCGCAAAGTATGTCAAAGTTTTATTTTATTGTAATAATATTTTAAATTAGTACATTTTTTCTTGTATTAATTTTGTATGATTTTTTTCCATACTCTAAAATTTAAATTAAATTCTAAATTGTGATTTTTTTTCTTTCTTTTTGTTTAAAACTTTGAACAACTTTCTCTTTTTATCTTTCTCTTGTCATTTATTTTTAAATTGGATTTCTTTTTTTTTCAGTAATGTTAATTAATATTTAAGTAGTAATCTAAAATCTATAGCGCGAGATATATATTTTTTTAGACAAGAAAAAATGTCTTTAGTAAAATGACAATTCGTCGTCCATCATTTCCCCGTTCGTTCTTCTGGAGAAAGTTTTCTCCATAAAATTTAACGATGAGTAATATGTAATATAAACTTTAATTATTTTTTAATTGTCTAAAGACTTTTTTTTGTTATGCAATAAGCACATGCATTCGTTTCTTTGTTTTTGTGTCTCTCTCTCTTTCTTCATGTCCTTTTCCTTTATATGAGACTTGTTCATTTTTTGTGGACGAGAGATTCAAAAAAAAGTAAAATGTAATGTATACAACTTGTGTTTTTTATAGTTTTTTTTAATCGTTGATAATTAAATCAACGGAAATATTTAAATGGAGTTGAGTTTAGCAGCAGTAGAATTGTAGGCTGATTTTTTTAAAGTAAGACAGAGAAACTTTCTTTTTTGAGAAAACCTTTTTATTCATCTGGATTCTGTTTGGAGAGTGCAAGAAGGATCATGGTCAACTCTTTTTTGTTGATTTTGCCATCTCGATTAAAGTCACAACCTCTGAGAATTGTCTCCTCAAAATCTGCCAAGTCTTGTGCGTCGTAGTCCTACATAAAAAAAATAATTTTAATTAAATCCAATGAAAATGCTTCATTTTTCACTCAACCTTAACTAAATAGTTCTTTTATTATTTAGTCAAAAAAATGAAAAAATGAGAGAAAAAAAGAAAGTTGAGTGAAAAGAACAGGAATTTCTTTGAAATTGTACAATCAGAGTCTCTCTCTCTCTTTATGGTACAATGTAAATAATGGTTAGAATATTGAAATATTTTTTTTTTGTAGAATTGATTTTTTCCGTATTTGATTTCCTTCTTTTATTATTTATACAAAAATAACTTTCTCTGTAGCTTTCTATATTTATATTTGACTATGATCTATTAAAATTTGTTATAGAAAACTAGCTAGAACAAACCTTCTTTGCCAGTTCAAGCAAATCCTTGAGAAAACCACGAAGTTCTTCATTCTCTATCGTCCCATTGTTATCCTGTGACACCCAAACAAAAAAGAGCAAGTCAAGTACAAATTTTAGTCCAATTAAAAAATACGTATCGGCTTCAGGTTAATTAATGATTTATTTTTCAAAATTATGACAATGAAGCTGATTTTAAAATTATTTTTTGAATGACATAAAAAATTCAAGTCAAAAATGTCATTTTTTTAGAAAAGACTAAAAACTAAAAAATGAAAGATGAATGACAAGAGACTTGTTGTGTCTGTAGGAAAAATAAGACAAAATAAGAGTAATGGGGTACCCGGTCATAGAGAGCAAAGACTCGTTCGATATCGTCCTTTGTCAATTTGGTGGCTCCCTAAATATGACATCAAATATTTTATTGATTAATCGATTATTGTCAGCTTTTTCACAATGGACGGCTCTCGAGTGAACAAATAAAAACAAGTTTTTTGCATTTATAGTTATATTTTATATATATATATATATATATAGATGAATAAGAAAGAAGGGCATATCACTCGCTATAATAACTTTTACACACCGCTTTTTCTATTTCACAGCATTATCATACATATACATACATACAGGGTGTTCGTTCAGAAAGTCCTATGGGAGTGAGTGGAGACTTGGTTTCGCGTAAAATTCCCATGTTAAAATA